>JAZHYW010026335.1:0-14775 GCA_037355805.1 Ixodes ricinus | reverse complement strand
TGTTCGTTTAACTCTTACAAAACAAAACTTTTCAATAACGCTGCTGCGGAAGATCCCCTGCTCCTAAGTGCGGCATATTTATCATGCTCGAAATCGCAGAGCAACACAAATCAAGTCGGACATGCTCCTAGTTAAGAAGTCATTGTTCGTGCTTCCTGGTTCAACAAACCAAGACGTTATAACGCAAAAAGTTTTTTAAATACCATTGAAAAGTTTTTAAGGAGGGACACTAGCAAGAAAACAAAATTTTGAAAAAAAGTTGATTTTGAAGAATGTCATATTTACATCCATAGACATCAAGAGACTATTCACAAAACGTTTCATTTGTTTACACTGCACAGTTATTTTTTTATAAATTATTTTCCAGCCACCGATGCTAAAGAAAAGGTAGAGGTTTGAGCACTTTGAACACAATTTTCTCCGTTCCACTTTTGGCATACATTTCACTTTAGGAGAACTATCGTTCGGTCACGGGACAAAAGGAAAGGCTCACTCATTGGTTTTCTTAAGCGGAATTTAACGGGCAATGCGGCTGTGACATTGTTTTTTTTTTACTTTGTATATGTCTTTTATAAAATATGATAAGATTTTGTCGACAAGATAAAAGGCAAGACATTTATTTGATTTTGCAGTGCGATGTTAGCAAAAAAATTATTTATTTTTTGTAAATTTCAAAGCCGCACTTTTTAGGCATTCTGCTGCGTATCTAGTGAAGAAAACTGTTGGGCATTACATTCGTTTTTTAACTATAGCTTTTTTAACAATGTCAGTGTTTTCTTGAGAAAAAAACACTATGATTTATTGCACAATTCAGGTACACATATGAAACTTTGCTCTGCATTCTGACTTGCAACTGCCAGTATATACTGTAAATTTCATTCATTCATTATAGCCGAAGGTTCAAACGTTTACCCTTTTGGGTATTGTCCTCCTTAGGGTGAACTTCGGAATTCAGGACATTATTTTTCGGTAACTGTACCCTAAGTCTAAAGAAAAAAAATGCACACTACAGTTGTCACGCACGACTGCATGGGGACATGGGCCGGTCGTCCTTTGAAAGCAGAAAGGCAATTAGTAATTTACATCAGCAAACAAAATTTGAATCAAAGTGAAATGAACGATACCCTGTGGGCAAGAAAATTATTAATGTATCGATAAGCTCTGTTCAGATAAGATCATGTACACGAGTACGGACGTTTTTCTTGTTTGTTGATTTTTTAATATGTTCCTCCTCAACTGGTGTAGAGAAAGTAACCAGAAAAGATTTCACAAAAAATATATACGATACATATATATGATATTTAAAAAAATAAAAGGTGCGCCAGAACGGTATATTCAATTTTTGAAATTTCAGTGTATGTCATGTTTGATAACACTTACTACGCAAATTACAAATACCGTATAACCTGACATTTTTTGCACTCATAATAGATCATTGTAGCTATTGAGTCATATATGTACAAAATTGTGGAGGACATAAATTTCTCGTCAATGTTTGACGTTTTGTCTCGTCAACTCCCGCGTGGCTCCGGCCCAAAAGTCTCAACATAGTTTCTTGTGGGCCCGTTGTTGAAGTGGTGCCGACTAGGTTTGACACGAGGAAAATTGGCGACTCCCTCGCCGGGGATAGAAGGTGGGGGTCGATGTTTATAGCTTTTCATCAAATCCCCCAAGTGTCCTCTTGGCGATATCCCACAGTGTCTTTTGAAAGTTAAAAAAAAACAAAAAACAGAGGGGAAGCGAATTGGCTTAGAAGGGCGAGGAGAGGAATAATACTTTTTGTCTCTAAGCTAGGTGGCACAAGCTACCTCACCATAACGACTATAACGAGTGGTTCATGCAGAACCATTGGCATCCATCCATCCATCCACTAAACAGAGAACTAAATAACGTCGAGGATATGACAGAAAGAAGCAAAAAGTTCTCGGACCGGAGACATTTGTCTTTGGGTCTATAAAGATCTACAGTTCTGTTTCATATTGGAAGAGAACGTCTGTGAAAACGGAGGTTACGAACAAAAGCACAATTCCGCCTATAACAAAAACAAGAAAGGACTGACGGAGGAAATTGTATTTTTTATTAAAAACTGTTTTACCGGTACCTCTATCTCGCTTTATGTTTCTATTATTATACCTTATAAAACGTTCAGTTCTCTTTTTCGTTAGATTATCTTGCTTTTATGTAGTTGATTTTGCTTCAGTAAAGTGTTAATCGAAAGTATGACTGAAATGCACCTGATTTAAATAATTACTTCAGTCCGCTACACTTTCAGCCTCGGGTGTACATTTAGCCGATTTTTGACTCTTCGGTTAAAAAATAAATGTGCATTGGACTCCTGCTTAACGTTTAAAAAAATCGAGATGTGCAGATCACTAAATCAAGTGAGAACAAAGGTAGTAACACTCCTTTCTTCTTCTGATGTCAATTTATTATTTCGCTTTTTTGTGTGTGATTACATTAAGGATATATTAAGGCAAAAATATCACTATCGTTCAGTGCCTTACCTTTGAAATATTAATAGTTAAAATAAAATGGCTTCAATGTGCTTTCATTATATTTCCCAAAACTTTGTTCGTAACTTCACTTATGTAAGCAGAATGCATAAAAGCGCTTTTATGCCTGTGTTGGACTTCATCACCCAAAACAAAATAGATAAAAGAAGACGACGAACTATAGGGCAGAGTTCACAAGACAAACTGGCGAGCGAGGCGATCGACGATCCTGGCGGTTTCTTGAACGACGCACTAATTACAGTAATATAATTACATGTAAATATTGTGTAGGACCCAACCTTAATCATTACACGTGTTTTCTCTAATAAAATTGACTTCTACTTATATAAAAACGTTAATTAAAACACGCACTGTCCGATAGAAGATTTATTTTTAAAAATTCTATAGCTCAGACAAGTAAGATTGAAAAACATTTCAGTGCAATTAGAGGGCTTATTTGCATCAACAGGCACCCCTGTTATTAATAGGACCCGCAGAACAACTAAAACAAAAATAGAAGTGGTACTTTTATAGAATGAAACCTTCACTTGCCTACATCCAGACAGATTATCAGAAGAAAAAAGAAACGAAAAAGAGGATTCTCGCTTAACTTAAATTAACAGAAATAATTAAAACTCGTTTAGATTGCACTGCGTAGAATTGCGAAGCATAAAAAGCGAACGCTCCTTGCAAACCTTCAGAGCCAATAAAACCTCAAAACCGCATCCGCCCAATCATCCTACCCACCTTAACCATTTTTCCAGTTACTATTATTCTTTGGTTTCTACCGACTTCGACCAGTGACACTGCTTTACATATTTGTTTTTTAACTGGCCCATTTTATTCAAAGAGGGCCTTAAGTTACGCTGATGCAGTAGTCAGTGCTTAGAATCACCGGAGCCAACGGTCGTGCAGAATCAGCGAACCGTGTGGCGATTCTACATACTTACTCAAATGAAAACTAGAAATGCACAATGGAATCCAAGTTAGTTTATTAAAACTTAAGTCAGCGAAATACACACGCAAGACTTCGGAAAACTATAAACAGTAGAATGGAATTTATTGCTAGTTTAACTGTGATATCGACGGACCCTTTTTGCTCTTCGCCACAAAAATGCTCAAAATATCAGGGCTGTTTTAAGCCTATAATAGCAATTATTATAATTACTGTGTTTCCTGTGCCCCAAAACAACTCTTAAACCTTCACAATGGTGCGCGTACATAGTAGGAACAGTCATAGATTGCTTAAACTCAAAACAAACCTTCTTGCCATATTCAGGCAATGGGCATCCATTCGGGAACAGACAAAGTAAAATCCCTAAAATCCCTCCAATTGTAAAAAGAAAGAAAATATATAACTGTATTTTCTGTGTTTTTTGTTGCTTTGTTTTAGGGGGAGTACATTCTTTTTCCGCTCCTCTTGTAAATTTTGAACTAATCGTTTTGTTTTACACAATATATTTTCAAGAACTCCCGCTGCTCCCAAACATGACTTGCCGCTCGCGTTCAGAATGGCATCCGACAAAAAACAAATTATTTTTAATTTTAGGATTTTCTATATTATTCGAGTAACTTGAATACGTGTGTCTATTCTCGCCGAAAAAGTCATAGAAAAAAATTTATTGTTTTGTTTTTATACGTCGACGATGCTTTTATTACTTCGATAACCTAATTACACATTCACTTGCACCTGCCAAGTGTGCACATTTGTTTCTCATTTTGTGTTTTAAATATTTCACCGAAAAGCGAGTCCGGCAAAGCAATGCGTAACACAAATCTTTAGACGCTAGGTATACATTAAAGAGAAGCCGGTCATCTCCGCGGCTTCGACGGCCCCACCTCATATATCTAAAAGGCAGCTATGACCACCCTCGGTCAACTAGGATTCTAAACATGTCTCTCCTACGCTAGCAGCTGTCGGATCGATATAAAAAAGAATAAAAGCCGAGGCACTTCTTTTTCGCACAACGACCATCACAAGCGACGCCAATGTCGTCGGGAGTAACAGAGGCACAAACATAAAAATGAAACGTCACCCTGGAGACTCATCAATCTTTCAGACCTCTCTGGAGCGTCTTGTGGAAGCATAAAAACGCGGCTCCGTGTTGGGTTTCGTTCTGCTTTGCTTTATCGCTGTTTCGACGTGCGCTAGCGAGAATATATTCAACGCTGGCTTCTGCGGTCACCACCTTTGCTCCTATTTGAACCTCCCGACGTAGTCTATGAAGGTTGAATGATGTGGTCGGGTTTCTGGCACGTCCTCGTGATGAACGTGAAAGTCTCCCCAAAGGTTTATAAATACGTTAACGTCCAACGTGCGTCACGTTCGGGGCGTCTGCTGCTTCTTTTGATGACTCTAGAGCGATGTAATCGGCGCGAGCTCCGTGGTTTCCAGGGATTCCATAATGACGGTCTATCTTCGAAATGTAGTGAAGGATTCTGACCCGCCCACGGATCTAGAACTCTTGGTTATATCGAACGTAACCTTAAAACAGCCCCTAATCATCTCCGCAAAGTTGCTTAGAAAACATTTGTCCGTCCAAAACTCGAATATGATGCAGCGATTTGGAGCCCGAATCAGAAATACCTACCCACGCACATTGAGAAAGTCCATTACTTCATATCAGCATAACTTGGCAAAGGGAAAACAATGCAGCCCCCTCGAGCGAATCAAAGCAACGCAGTTAAACACATGACAGCTCTCCACTGAGAGAATGCACTAAGAAGGCACACTGTCACATACCTCAGTTTCTACCCAAATAGGGTGTATCGGTAAGAGTAACTGACCCAGGAAATCATTATTAGCGAGAAGACTGTCATTTGTGTCAAACCGAAAAATTGCACTATATGGCGTCGTAACTCGGCCACCGGCCGCTCATTGGTGGGTTTGAACTGTGCCAAAATCTTGCATTCGCCCTCGGTCACCATACTTTGTTTCACCTTAACCGGGAACACAGCTGACGCTACGGGACGATGGCGCCAGTCAAACAGCGTCAAAGGCACAACGTCTTGGTGCTAGTCACGTTTCTGTACGTGATCCATCACGTTCAATCCCAGTCATGTACAGTGAAGGACCAGTGACTTTAAGCATTTATTATGTGTGTTATTCTGTACGTGTTGGTGCCTTGAACCCCGCTCGACCTTCGGATGAAACAAAATATAGTAGTGTGGTGGTAACCTTTTTTGATAATGAAAGGTTAAAAAAGCTACACCAAGAACGAGTGGGTGCGGCACGGCAGTTACAGAAAAAAATAAACGAGGCAGTTCACGAATTCAAAAACCTACACAAAAATGTTGCGCACGTGTGAAGTTGCTCTACGTGAACGAATTTTACGTTGATGTGCCTAAGCTACCGGCCTTGTGTTTGTTAAATTTTGCTGTGGCACGTTCCACCTTTGAAGGAAGAAAGCGGGTGGCATGTTTGGGGGATTGCGGCGATCGTGGCCGGCGGCTTCCGGTGATGTTCGGTTGGGCTGCTGCTCGCTGGAAAACCCAATTTCCCATGCAACGAACGTTTCGTTGTCGTCGTTAAAGGGAGCGGGGTACAACACTTTGTTACAGACGAATGCATTTACGTTGTGCTTGTAAACTCGTGTCCTACATTCAGAAACCTTTCGTGGGTTACTCACGAAGGTCAAAAACAATTAACATATGTCGTTTAGAACGATTCGCTAATTGACGAGTTTGTCTATTTTTGTCGACAGCTTTACGCTTGTTTGTTTCAACGTGATTGCTGCAGCTTTTAGGTGGTGGTTTGGTAGCGCTGAAAATACAGGTTCAGTTCTCCTAAATTATTATGTAAGCTGTTCGTCTTGTGTTTGGAGTCCTCTTATGCCCATAAGTGAATCTTTCTGGGCCTCGTAAAAAGGTTATCCATCTAACCTACAACGAACGCATCCGGTTTTTTCGAGAGGAATTCTTCGTGTATTTTAACCCCTACCGTGCCTCTGACATGACTGTTCCGGTGTTAGAAATGTCGACATTTCAAAGGACCTCCTGATGTTACTGCTAAGATCTCAATTTGAAAAAAGTCTATTAATAGCAAGACGCGTGGCTTTTTTTTTTCAACGGACACTTTCATATTTTATGTTACAAATATTGAAGTGTTTATTTGTTTCCTTTTATGTCCGGCTTATGAAATACTTAACAGTGATATATAACACTCACCAGAGGCCATACACATTTTAATAAAGAGCGATTCTTTTGAAGTCGTTATCTATTACCTTAGGGTCGTTCTCACCTTCCAGTTATAAATTAGATGCAATTTCTTTTTTCAGAGTGAGTGCTCAAAATAAAGGAGAACATTTAAACTGCGAAAGCTGAGTTTCTAAAAAATACACCTGGTTAGAAAAACAAAAACAAAAGACGACGGCTATAATTTTTATGGTGTTTGGGGGCTTACTTTTACTAAGTGCATCTTGTAATACGGCACACAAAGTTTCTTTCCTTGAAACAGACGCCCGTCACTTTCAAGCGGTTTGGTTTTGCGTGCCCGGTCTCGCATTTGAACGCAATTTAGCTTCTCATTCTGTGTTTATACATCCGGGGTTGCAGAACGCCATCTCTAAAAGGAACTCTCTAAGAAAAGCGATGGGATACAAACAAAACAGCGCGACATGTAAAAAAAAAAAAAAACACAAGATGCAGGGTGACGTTTTAGTAGAATGGAGCACGAAAGCTTTGGTCGACAAAAACAAAAAAAGACTAATCCGCATGAGCTCTTTGGTTAGGATTAGAACCGACCGCCTCCCCAATGAGTCGTACTGGATTAAAAGTGGCGTCCTCTGGGATACTATTAAAATAATCGCGCTTTGAATATTTTTTTCGCCCTAAAAACAAAACCTACAAATGCCGACGTAACAGATTAAATGGTGATTGTATTGCACGGCTTACATTTGATGTTGGTGTACGCCGAAACAAGGGTGTTCTCAACAAAACCTGTGTCGAATTAAAAAGCTTCCACATGCAAAAACTAAATTTTATAGCATCTCCTCTGCAACAAGCTTTGTGGGGTGTGAAGAAGCAAAAATATCATTTTAAAAAGTGTTTGACATGGCAGTTGTTACAGTGTTTGCTGTGACTTTGCTTTTTTAACAGTAACAAATAACACTACGCATCGCGCACCGCTGACGATGTTTTGTGCCACAACGCGTATAGCCGGGATGAAAAATTGATGTTTCAGAATGTGGCCATTCTTCGGCGTAAGAAAATTACAAGATAGAAGCAGCATCCTCTTCGTAAAGTGGTGCCCGGCAACAAAAACTGATGGAATGCGCTTTTCTTCCACTGCAGCCCTTCGACAGCTAAAACCGTGGGGAAGTGTAAGCTATAAAACACAAATTGTGGAGAAGAGAAAGTTCGATGTATATACCTAATGTGTTTTTTTAATAACAAATGTGTATTTAAACGGTCCAGCATAATTTCTGTTTGACATGTAGGAAATAGCGCGAAATTAAACTCATTCACAATGAAAATACACGCACACCGGAAAAAAGATCAGTCACGTGAGTGATCTTTTTTTCCGGTGTGCGTGTATTTTCGGTGTGAATGAGTTTAATTTTGCGCTATTTCCTACATGATGAAGACCCAACTCGCCCGAGCATCCATCCTAAGGAGTTCTGTTTGACATAGCTGTATTATTGTGCATATTTGAAGCCTTTGAGAATGCTGTGTATGCCCGAGATATTGGACTTCTACATTTGTCGCCTTTTCCCGAATTCTGGTGCGAGAATTCGGGGAAAAACACGTACCAGAGACTTTATAAATATAGCTTGTATTTTTTATATTTCCTTCAAACCTGTCATTATAAAAATTACCGTGCAGCGAGATTGTTTTGAAAACTTTTTTGAAGAAAAGGCACATAAAAACGCCGTAAGCGTTAATGTTTTAAATGAAATAATCCTTTCTTTTTCTAGACCATGTGTTTTCTACTTTAACTTGCTAGCGATAATATTTCGTCCAGAACGAAACAAGAGTAATAGTGATTTAACTAGTGTAAAATTATGTGACTTTTTTATAGCGGATCATAAGAGCAGTTTAAATGAAAAAAAAATATTTATTGAAATTAGCCTGCTGTGTTTTTCGAGATTTTGTCATATCCGTTAAAAATATTACATTCAAACTCACAGTGTTTGTTTGTTTTTTATTTTGTCTAGGTGTATTTTGTAAAAAGCGGTATATCTATCACCCAGACACTAGCCCTGCTTTTTTGTTTTTTAATTGCCTTTTTGTTTTCTCTTTGAGCGCTCCTGTTATTGTGCGATATGGCTTTTTCCTCTTACGCACTCCGCGGTTTTCTTTCTCTTCGTGCTTCGCTGATTTCGGTCAGGGACATGCAGACCCAAAACCGGAACCTCCGCATTCCAGCCGCTTTTTGAAGCGCCGACGAGCAATGCTTTTTTTGGAACATGTTGTGCTTTGTAGGTGGCATCAAATAGTTTGTTTTGTGATGTGGATGAGGGTTGCGTGCGCGATCTTGAAAAACAGGATGTTCGGTAGTTTTGTGGGAGTTGTAGTTCTGTAGATAAGGAGGTTGGTTAAATAAAATTATTAGCTGAGTTAGAGACGCTTCTGTCCCTGATACTTTCTCTTCAACTGTAAAAAAAATCCCTCCTTCTCCCCAGTCTCGGGTTGAAATCATTATGGTAATCTCTGACACCTTCTTCTAACACACGTCTAACTAATTTACAAATTTCGTTGCTAACGTGTGCTAATATGCACTAACATATGTTACACAATGCGTTCCTAAGTTATAGCTTCCTTGTTCACGACTGAACAGTGTCCACCCCACGTTTTCGTTTTACTTCTCAGTTTTTTTTTCTCGAAACATTCGGAGTATTATGAGAGCAAACTCACCTACTCTTTAAAAAAAACGCATTAAAAAGAGCAAACTTCAAGCGTTCTCAAAGCTTCAACAAATCGGCAACGCAAGAAAGAAATGTCCGAGTTCAAACGAAAGTTTAGGCGGATGCATCAAACTTGGAAATACGTGAACGCAATAAGCATAATACATCGATTTTCACCGGTCCTAGGGCATCTCATGTTTGTTTTAAAGTGGACAAAGTAAATACATAAACTACAAACTACACAAACATTTTTCTATCTTTCTGAAAAGCATTTTTTATGGTGAAAAATTATGCGCGTAAAACGTCCAGATATTAAAGTACAAAAACCCTAAAAAGGGGCGAAGAAATGCAGAGGGCAAACAGAAGTGGTCCTAGGATCACATTTTGCATCCTAAATATTGAAACATTACATATAGTAAAACAAACTACGTTGAGAGAACAGATCCCAGACTCAGAATTAAGGGTAAGAATTTCCAAAACCACAGATGCCGCAAACGTTGCTGTCAAACTACTTTTAGGTGCTTCCAATCAAAAAAGAAACAAAAATTGTGCAAAAGAGAGAGAAAAATCATTTTTGCGATTTTTCATTGGGGGAGAAATCGCAAAAACTAAATGTGGCACCATTTTGGGAGAACAAACGTTATCACGATTTTCATTTTATTGTCTTGTTCTTTGCACAAATACTCCTACTACAGTAGGACCTGGAGGGAGATCGTATATTGTTGAAAATAAAATCAAACAAAAATGTTTTAGGTGGTTTGCAATTTACTGTTATTTATCAAACCACGTGTATGGACATTCGGTGCAAACAAAAACTTGTGTTCGATGGGACCTACCTGGCAAAATCTAAAACTTCGCACACAATGACGTTTTGAGATTTAGTAACTCACGCTTGGGTTCTCAAATTAAAATGAGGGGACACCTCTATGATTTGTCGATTGACGCCATTGTATGTAGGTGTGGCTTACTGGAACAAACATTATTTCTCCATCTTTCTTCTGAAACGAGTAATGTTTAGCGTTTTCTTTTCGTTCGCCTCGCCTGGTTTTACCTGAAGCCGGCACAAAAAAAGTACTTTAATGGACCTCAAAATAAATGTCCTGAGAATATTATGGATTTCTTTCTATGAAAGTGTCGCTCGTATGTCTCAACTGTATACTTTTCTCTGAATAACAACCTCGGCAAATACACATAGCAAATTAAAAAAGATGGTAACACTCAAAACAAAACAAAAAAGTCAGCGAAGACGTACTAACAAAAAACAAAAAGGTCGACAAAAAAGTATTAGGGATATATAAAAAATCGGAAACGAAAAAAGGCAGGTGTCGTGCCAGCCCCTTGAAATGAAGACTCTCAGTATATCAGTCGCAGCTGATCGCGCCTGTTTATTGAGTTTGCCAAATCGCCCAGTCTAAAGAGACATCCCCGGAAACCCGAAACCCGGCCATTGTGGTGGTAAACAAGACCACACTTGCAATACCAAACGAATGGCAAGTTAACAAGGTTTGCTTCGTTTTAAGTTGCCCTGACCTCCAGTAGCAGCTGGCCTACAAAGAAAAGCTAAAAAAAACATGTAAAGTAAGTGCTTAGTAAAAGGTGTTGCGGGTTATACACTGGCAGATACGGAAAAAAAATACATCTACGTTTGAGCGGGTCGGGTGTTCTACTTCTGTTCCTTTGTGAATAAGCTCTGATATTTCTCTCGATATATTCACGTTTAAGCCTACATGGCGAGCAAGAACGGCTCCCACTCCTCTATGCACATTGAACAAAATGAACTCGCATGCAAAAATAAAGATGGGGAGGGTTTGTTGTTTTAGAAATTCTAGACTGCGCGCTTGACATACGCGCGAAGAATTCCACAAAATAGACTCAGGTTGCGCTGAGTACGTGAAACAATACTGATTTCTTGATAAAGCTCCCTCTAGTCCCTCCCGAAAACGTTTGAATGCGAACAGTGATAAAATGAGAGCGCCGAAACATTTCGGTCTTGAAACAACCCACGCCAGATTCATCTTCAAGATCGAGCCTCAATTTTGTCAACTGATAATACTTTTATAAGCCGCGGCCAGAGTTTAAAACATGTTGTGCTCAAAATAAAAATACAGTGTTTTTTTTTAATAAACTATGCATCGCCGATCGTTCATTTCCCGCCCAAAATGTAGCGCTAAAGTCCCCGAACCAGATGCCAAAGTTTCAGCACAAACCGTTATCTTACTCAAAAGTTACGTGATTTTCTGAAACTTTCGACGGGAACATGGGGCCCATTTTCGCCCGCCTTCGGTAACTGACGCCATGGAGCTTCGTGTATTCGAGAGCTCGGTCGGCCGCCATTTTCACATAAAAAATTACAAAAAAAAATCACTTCTAACTTGTCAGTTTCTTCCTTGTACGACGGTCCTGCCACGAACAATGTCTAGAGCAGGGTGTCGAACCGAACCCGAACCGGAACCGAAAACCGGATCAAAACCGTTATTTTTGACAAAACCGGTACAAAACCGAAACCGAAATTGAACGCTTCGTATTGAACCCGAACCGGAACGAAACAATAAACTGATGTGGCGGTTACCGGTTCAACGAAAACGGTTCAGGGCCAATTGTGTCAATAATTGGTCTTAGTGGGAAAAGTGCGGGCGTATTTCTTTCTTGTATTGCCAAGACTAATCCTACATACTAGCTGCGTTCGATTTACTTACACCTTTTACACCAATACACCAGTGTAGAAAGGTGCAGGGCAGTCTACTTCCAGTATGTGTATTGAGATACGACCCGAAGAGATACGACCGCCCTACACTTTTCTGCACCGGTGCAGGAGGTGTAAGTAAATCAAACGCGGCTAGTGTCAGATATTTTTACATTTCGTTTTTATTGCATACATAATAAAAAATATGTCATCATCAAAAGAAGAGACACAAATAAATATTATGATCTCAATACGCCCCCGCTTTTTGTGTAATTTATTTATTGAGTTGTTTAAACGTTTTAAGCACCCCGGGCGGTATTTCATAAGAGATGGGTTACAATGAAAACAGGTAACAGACTGGTAGGAGCGCGCAAACAAACACGGACGCAGGAAAGAAAGGGACAGGACTAGCGCTGGACTTCAACTGAACGTTTAATGAAAAGAAAACACCAAGGAAAACAACCAAATCACCAGACCGTCACTGCATCAACACGTGCTCAAAAAAGCTATTTCTTTTTATGTAAATATGTCAAGGTTTGGCTGACGCATTGGATTTCTTCCTTTCCTATCTCGTAGGCTTCCAGCAGTTCGTGTGCAGTTTTGTCAGCACCCCTCCCGAAAATCGTTAGGTTCTCAAAATTCGGCACACACAAGCCATTGACGCAGTGTAAAGGAAGGTGGCCTCCAGAGGTTGACGCAGCGACAGTGCGTGCTCACGTGTTCCCGGTCGTTGACACATCGGCCAGTCTGGCCGACGTATTCACGACCACAGCTGAACGAGATTCGATAAATTACCCCAACTGCGCACTCGACGTATCTGTTTCTGTGTTTTACGGCGCATTTGTTTCCTCTCGTTCCCCTGTCAGCCACTTTGGGGCATAGCTGCGACATCTTACTGGGCGCCGAAAACAGGTAGCATGTCTAAAAAACACGTGTGTGCAGAGCAAAACAAACAAAAACATATAGAGGGCAAGCAATCCAGCAAGATACTTTTTACTGTTTACAAAATCACAGCACGGCGTGCGATCTTTACAGCCGAGCACGTGCTTCGTCGCTTCGGAAAGCGAGCAAAGCACGTGCTATACGCGCGAACACTAAAGATGGCACCGGCCACAAGCTCTTTTTGGGAAAGGTCTATGGACCCATCCCGAAATTACGCTCTCTTCTGGCAGAGTTTGAAATACTGCACAGCTGCCTGTGCAAAAGGCACCATAAAAATGGAAAGCCGATCGCTAATATATAGTTCACTTAAGAACAGTATAATACAAGTAATAGCCCTGCCACATTAATGGTGTCTTTCGCGCACGTCACTGTGCAGGGTTTTCAGATCTGCCTGAAGAGGGAGTACTTTTGGTATAGGTCTATTACAAGTATCTTGAGCTCAAAAAGGCTCCTGAAAGCGCTCGGTCAATATTCGGAGGTCGAGTTAGAAACCGGTTCGAACCGGTTCGCGCTTATTAAAACCAGTAACCGGAGTGATATTATGTGCACTACCTTAAACCGGAACCGAACCGGAACAAAATAGAATGCTACTGAACCCGAACCCGAACCGAACCGAAATAATGACCGGTTCGACACCCTGGAGACATGTTCTTAGCATAGATATAGCATCGAGCAAACACGGTTCGAACAAGTTTGAGGCGCGTACGCGGACAATTCTTTCCTCCTGTCTTCGACCGACACCGCGTCTTTTGTATAGTGTATAGCGACGTGACCGCGGCCTTAGGTACACCACTGACACACTCCCGTCTCCCGCGGAATGCGCCACGTTCCATTTGCCAGACTAATCCGCAAACATGTGTAAGGACGTCAAACGTTCGCAAGAAGAAATGCGGTGTGCACGTCGTCTGCTTCTTGAGCAGGAGTTGCAGTGACGTCAGAACGACGCCGAGCTCTGATTGGCTTCGATTGAAAGGATAGTGGGTAGACCTCAAGGCTAGATGCCTCGGGGTTGTTTTAATCAGCCAATAAGAGCTCGGCGTTCTGACATCATCGCAACCTCTTTGCAAGAAGCAGACGAGCTTGCGCTCCGCACTGGGTCCGCGCATCTGTCGACACGAGCCGCTGTTCAACTGCGCGATCTCGTACGAGTCGCAAACGCTGAGCTCCTTCCTTGTTGTGCAGAAAAGTGCAAGCTAATCAACCGGCTCGAGTTTCGCCAAACACATGCGTACAGGTTTAGTGACCGACAGGCCGAGAAGGGTAGGGGAGAGCTTCCAACCGTCGACAACGCCTCGGCGTCTGGTGAGCCTCAAACACGACGTAAGGCTGGGCATCTGTTCTCATCTTGTCAGTTACTATAGAGGTCCCAAACAATTCGTTCTCCAACGGTTCCCTTTATTCTTCCAGTCGGGATCGATCTCTGCGGCGGCAGCACGACGAGTCGGCATAGCGCCCGGAACCTTTTTTCTATTTGAAAGACTTCCGATGCCTCAGCCGTCGATGAATGGCACACACGAGACAATACGACGAGAGGCGCGGCGATAAATCTTTCTTATACGGCCATCGGTTCTTTCTTTATCCACGCGCCTCTAAAATTCACCCGGGCTGCTAGCCCGGAAGCTCATTGTTTTACGGATACTCCCACATACAACGCTAGTTGACCTTGGAGGATGTCTAGCGAGTTCAGAAGCCTCTGGTACGCGTTGACTTGTCTTAATAATATTTTAATAAAAAAAGACAAATACGAGATATTCTAATAGATTCATTATTATATGCAAAAGATAAAACGTATTTTCAGTCAATTCCAGGTATA
>JAZHYW010026334.1:0-27787 GCA_037355805.1 Ixodes ricinus | reverse complement strand
ATCATCGCAACCTCTTTGCAAGAAGCAGACGAGCTTGCGCTCCGCACTGGGTCCGCGCATCTGTCGACACGAGCCGCTGTTCAACTGCGGGATCTCGTACGAGTCGCAAACGCTGAGCTCCTTCCTTGTTGTGCAGAAAAGTGCAAGCTAATCAACCGGCTCGAGTTTCGCCAAACACATGCGTACAGGTTTAGTGACCGACAGGCCGAGAAGGGTAGGGGAGAGCTTCCAACCGTCGACAACGCCTTGGCGTCTGGTGAGCCTCAAACACGACGTAAGGCTGGGCATCTGTTCTCATCTTGTCAGTTACTACAGAGGTCCCAAACAATTCGTTCTCCAACGGTTCCCTTTATTCTTCCAGTCGGGATCGATCTCTGCGGCGGCAGCACGACGAGTCGGCATAGCGCCCGGAACTTTTTTCTATTTGAAAGACTTCCGATGCCTCAGCCGTCGATGAATGGCACACACGAGACAATACGACGAGAGGCGCGGCGATAAATCTTTCTTATACGGCCATCGGTTCTTTCTTTATCCACGCGCCTCCAAAATTCACCCGGGCTGCTAGCCCGGAAGCCCATTGTTTTACGGATACTCCCACATACAACGCTAGTTGACCTTGGAGGATGTCTAGCGAGTTCAGAAGCCTCTAGTACGCGTTGACTTGTCTTAATAATATTTTAATAAAAAAAAGACAAATACGAGATATTCTAATAGATTCAATTATTATATGCAAAAGATAAAACGTATTTTCAGTCAATTCCAGGTATAATAAGCATAAACGTCGCAGATATAGCCACTCATTAAAGTAATACAAGTATGTAATAAAATGTACGTGACATATGTTGACATTTATATTCAGTACTACGTGAAAAGGATCGGGTTATTTCGATTCGTTTATGGCGTTACGATGAACTAAAAAAGTAAAACAATTAGGAAGGTACAGCGTAGGCCATTGGCACATGTCCTATTTGAAGAACTGATAATTGTTATCTGTACAAAGCTTCGAACCTGGTGCGTGGCCCCATTAATGTAATAATTTCATACACCAGAGGGACCACGTAACCAAATGGTCACCACCGTTCTGAACCATACAATCATGTTACCCCAGCCGGAGACACCCGTCGGACGTGAAAGCTATATGATCAGCCTCGAAGATACCATCCTTCTAATTTCTTACGGCCACTGATTGGAGGCAACGCTAATAGAAGAATTGACCAACCCGAACGCAACCCAGAGGCCATGTAGTGCTCGCGAAAGACAAAGATATCCTTGAGCAAAAGAACACCACAGACTCGTGTTAGAACAGATGGCGAGAAATTTCGCAATCATTCGCCCCCACATAATCGAACGCGGTCCAAAGACCCTTCTAAGAAACAATCGCCTGTCATAGCAAACCCCCACCTACGCGCTGGAGGTTTGTTTTATTTATTTTGTTTTACTACATTCATGTCGATATTTTTATTCCAATGGCGAGTGCGGGGTTACTGCCCGAACGAACCAGCGCACTCGTCAGAACTCCGCAAAGATACGTATTTGGGTCGTGCCCTGCCAGTTGTCCGGATCGATATCTTCGTCGAATAAAATTAGCCAACAAAAAAGGAAAGACCTGGTCGCGAAAGCCGTTGGTGCCTATTATCGAATATGTGCGAGGGAATCGGCTCATCTCCGAGCGAAAACATATTCGTAAGAGAAATGGGCCTGTCAAGATCAGACCGATCTAGGTTGCGACGGCCATGAGTGCAAAAGAGGCTATCCAGTGGTCGTTGTTTGATATCTATGATCACACGAGAATCGCAATTCATCCAATCTTAATAATTTTTGTAGAGGTTTGAGTTTCTTATGTTACGTTATATTTGGGTACATAAAAGAGCCACTTGCACTGCAAACTTGAGACTCGTGAACCGCGAGTAAAATACGAAATAAAGTGTCAATAAAAATGACAGCTATGAGAGGTATGGCAATCACAGGCAAATTCAGCTGCCCGAAAGGAGCAAATGTAAGCTGAAGTCACGATTATGAATAACAATATTTTCCGAGTTGGTGATGGAGGACAACCTGACCACGCCTTGCCGACCATAAACAACCAGGAACCGTATAAAGCGGTCCTTGGCGAACGATTAAAGGGAACGCCAGCAATTTGCATACATATTCGGGAATGTAGATAAAGACGAAGCGCTTCTCGTAATCCAAACGTACACGAGCGTGGTCAGTCAATACCACCTAGAAGACAAGGCTTGTGCCCTTTCCTCCCCCCCCCCCAACCCACCACAAACGTCATTCCTAGGGCTCTGAACTCGTCAAACGCAAAGTTGGGGCCGAAGTTGACGGAGCGCACCGATTGGACAATCGCGACAATGACTTCGCACTTTCGTCGCACGACGTCCAATCGGCGTCCTCAGCGAACATTTGGACTCCAACTTTGTGTTTGACGAGTTTAGGGCCCCAGGTGGATGCAAGCAGCGTCGCCTAGCTCGCGTGAGCGACGCTTGCACACGTCGACGCCAAGACGGACGCGTCAGCAACTTTGCGGCGTCTCTCGTCGAGCTGCAGCGTGTTTGCCGCTTGGGCCGGGTTGGAGATTCACTGATGATGACGTCATGCGCAAGCCTTGTCTTATAGGTGGTGCTGGCTCAGCAAGTGCGTTCCACGTTCTCCACGATTAACGATATCCTCGATGCGTCGTAGAGTTTTCGTAGTATTAGTACTCTCGAGAACAGTGGCGCTGAGCATTATATAATTGTCCCCAACAAACCGACGGTCGTTCGTTTAATGGCAAAAACAAAACAAAACGGAATGATCTTTATATACATTGCATACAGAGTAGAATGAGAACATAAAGCCATAAAAATAGTAAAAAGAATGAAATGAAGAGTAACGGTGCGCTATCAAGTAAATGTGTTCGATTAAGTACCGGGTGTTTGCAAAACATGGGAACCGAGTTTTTCGGCCCGCGTCAATAAAATACAGATCGCAGAAAGCTAAAACAACTTTAAAATGCGACGCTAGGGGTGGTGACTGAACACAAAAAGTTCAGAAATAGATGTTACCTGGATAAAAGCAAAAACAGAAAAGGAAACAAGAGAATTACGAAATTCCTTTAGGATCCGACGTTCACCTAAGCCTAGTTTGTCAAAACGACAAATGACATTGTGGACGGATGTGATATTTGTTTCAGTACAAAACGCTTGACCGGAATGGTCAAGATATAATTTTTCTTTTTAGAGCGCAGCTCTTAGGCGCCCGTTTCCAGATTGAGCGGCGTCGCCGTCGCCGTCGGCATAACCGCGCGGTGCATTATGGGATGTTTCCCATAATGACGTCACACATGACGACACGTGTGACATCACAAGGGTCACTAGGGTAAGGAGTGACGTCATGAAGGTTATGTTGTCATCATGAGAAACGACCCATAATGCACCGCGCGTGACGTCACGAGTGACGTCACGAAGGTCGGTCGTGAAGGTCATGACGAAGATCACAACCTTCACGAGTGTCACTAGGGTCACGAGTGACGTCACGAGAGAGGAGGAAGGGAGAATAAGGGGAGGAGGAGGTGAGGGCAATGAGAGGAGGAGGAGGGAGAAAGGAGGAGGAAGGAGGCGTAGAGGGAGGACGAGGAGAAGGAGAGGGGAGAGGAGGAGGGGAGAGAAGGGGAGTTGGGGAATATTCTTCTTTCCGTACCCTCGCCTCCTCCTCCTCAAGAGCTGCGCTCTGATTGGCCATTACAGGGAGTTGTAAATGTCTCTAATATTTTTTTGTTTTTTTTGTTTTGCTGACAAGCATTTCTTTAACTAAAGTCTACAGCGCACAAAATGCCAGCTCTTGTTTTGTCGATATTAGGCTTAGCTGGACGTTGGAGCATGGAGAAGTAATATTTTTCTATTGTGCATTTTAATAATAATAAATATAATCTTTATTTCCATTTAAAGAAATGGTCGAGCACAAGGGAAAACAGCTTCAACAAGAAGCTTAACTGGCCCTCAGCCCCATCGGCAGCCATTGAACAAAGAATTTTCGTGCAATGAGAAAAACAAAATCACATTCAAAATAATATAGATTATCAAATGGGATAACAGAAACAAGACACAGAACGCTTAAATACGTAAAAATATGTTACGCAACTTTTTAGGAGATATCGTTTCTATATTTTTATTTTCTTCTTCAAAGTTGTTTAGAAGCTTTTGATTTAGGTAACTGTAATGGCCTCAAACTTCCGAGCTCTATCGCCACCGCTAGCGTTACCTTCTCCCAGTTTCAGATTTCTGCGATGCGTAGTTTGTTTGCGGGGGCCGAAAAAGCGATTTGATTTTTTCGAAAACACCCGGTACTACGCGGAAAACGTAGTTTGAGGGACTTCAACGTAATATGCACTCCGGGTAAAGTAGAGGTACTGAATCAGTTTTTATCATTGCTGGGCCTTCGTGCTCCTGCCAAACACCAGTACTACAGATAAATTAGAAGTACTGACTCAGAATATAATAGTACTGTACCTTAATGCTCCTTCCAAACACCGGTTAGACAAAAGCTGAGGGCATCACATTGCAGTAGAGTTGTCGGGACTGCGGCTGTGAACCACGGTTCAGAGACACAAATATTGTCTAAAAACACCCAACTCAGTTGTCTAGGGATATTATTGAGGCCTACCATATAGCAAAAAGAAAAACACCATGCGTCCCCCATCCATCAGCCACCTCACCATCAGGTGGCTGATGGTGAGCCACCATCAACCACCTGATGGTGGCTCACCATCAGGTGAGCCTCAGGCCACTTGATGGTGGCCTGAGGAAACCATCAGTGAACCTCAGGGACAGTGAGATTGCCTTTTTGGATCTTATATAACTTCTCATTCGAAGAAAACGAAAAAGAAGCGACCCCACACTGGAAGAAATAGATGCGACACCACAGCGAAAAAAAAATAAGACCCTTTACCAGCGTGCTTTCGAAATAAGAAAGTTGATAGTCAGCGCACTGTTCTGTATGTATTTCTCTCCTCTGTATCCTTTTGTTTCGCGCTGTTTTTCATCGAGAACTAAGTTTCAATAGGATTTCATACCGATGACAGGTTCATCTTTAAATCTAGAGCGAAATTCTGAGCACTTATCGGCCACCTACTTTACGCATTTTTAACGTTTTGTTAATCGTATGTAAATTTGTGCCTATAAAGATGCTCAATTAATTGACTAAATAAATTATTTTTTCTTAATTATGTTTGTGATGTCGGAAATGAAAAAGTTTAAAGTGGTTTCATCACGATTAATCCCCTTGGAAGAAACTACGAAACAACGTGCAACAATTAAAAACTGTATATTGACGCTAAGTAAACATAGAGAAAATCTGACGTGACACCGACATCAAACACCAATTTGAGTTAATACTGCACCAAGTCGTGCCATACGCATTTCTAGGCAGGTCAAAATTTGATGTCCATTATTTGTGTTAAGCTAGATAATAAATGCCCTGAGTAAAAAATAAAACTATCAGGTTGACAGGTTCATTTCCAGCCGGATGTTGAACTTGCTGCAGAATTAATAAGCTATGTAGTAACGAAATTATAGTTTTCATCAAAACGAAATTGGTTCGCTTGACCAGGAGCTATAACGGAGTTGTACATGGCTTCGGAGTTCACAGCTACCCGACCGGCTAGTAAATCTTTTTTATAAAATGAAACAATAAACAAAAAGTATTGAAAGAGGAATGCCATCAAAGTTAATACTGATCACTAAAGTGCCACCTTTTAAGTTGATGAAAGTTAAGGAACTTTGCCTCAGATGAATTTTCTTCACGCCATGAAAATAAAATATATAATAAAACGCATATTCAAACTATTACGACAGGAACAACAAAAACGAATGCTTCTTTGTGAAAAAAATACTGAATGAACATAAAAGATGTGATATAGTCTACGATAGGCTTCTGCAGTTGCTCTAATTTGCGTTTTTTTGATTGTGTTTCTGGTGAAGGGCAACCATATAGTTTGAGAAGTTTGATTTCAAATCATGGTATTTGTTGAAGTCACTATAACGACTGAAGGATGAAAGCTCTATAACCAGGAATTTATTTGTTTTGTTTTTCTAAATAAAATGCGTATTTCTATAGAAGCAGCTGACACGCCTCACCCTTAAATCTCAATAAACGTATTGGGCAAAACGTACTGTACCTACGAAGAATGATATTTAATGTGTCCTGGAGTTTTTAGCCCTAAAGTGAAAACAAAACTTTGTAGAGTCATTCTGAGATACCGAATAGTGGCAAAGTACTAGGAATAACAGTAATACGCACAATCGCTAAAACCACCCCTGTTAATTCTTTAATTACTAGTGGCAATTACATTGTGTGTGTGTGTGTGCGTGTGTGTGTGTGTGTGTGTGTGTGTTTTTATTTTGTTGAACACAGTCGATTACTACAATGTCTTGCTTGAGCAGTTTACAAAACAATATACAGGGGAGCCAGTTACAATTTCCTCTTTCTCCTTAGTGCACTTTAAAACAATATTATCGTAAGCACACAGACATGTTTGGCTAATAGGCAGAATGTCTCTCGCATTAAATGTAAGGAATTAAGCCCGTAATGCCCTTGAAAACCGTAGTCAATGCTGCGTTCCATAAAAGAAGTCTGAAAACGAGACATCGAAGCCTAAAGAACGGCTCGAGCAAAGGTGCCCATTGAGCAGAGTTTCTGACGGGCATAAAAAGCCGGCGTTAATATATCACACACAAGGTTTTCGTCTAATTAAGTTTCGTCCAACGTAGCCAAGTCGTGCCAGGAAAACTCACAATGTTAGGTGCATCGCAGTGCGGACAAAACGTATCAGTGACGAAAGGTCCGACTCGAATTATAAATGATTGCACGTTCCCTGTTCAGTACGTATCTTGCAACTACACAAACTAAAAAAGGGGATTTCTGTGTCTCCAGGTTGAGCCTGGTAACAACTGCACGTAGCGTGGTAGAATCTTTTGCCGTTCAAAGTCACCAAAAAAGAAACAGATACGCGAAAAAACTGTTTCTAGTCGTTTGACAGCGACATGCGATCGGTAAGTGTAGTCTCTCCTCGTATTATGACAAGAAATGTGTCAGCCGCTCTGTAGTATTTTACGCATTACCTTTTGTGTGAGTAGTTGAGCTCTTTCTTGGAGTTCGTCAGCTGTCGGCACACAATGCAGTCTCAACGGGAAACTCTCAAGTCGTAAGGCTCCTGCGCACGTGACGATAACATTTTGATATTCCTTTCATGGCAAAAGAACAGACAGTAAACAGGTAAAAAGGAGACGGCAGGCTCTTTAAATCGACCGGAAAATTCGGTTTCTTAACCTATCGCGCTACGACTTTGTGCAGCGTTGCCCACAGATGGTGCATTTTTTTTGTAAAATTTGCAAAGAGCGAACTTACCTGAGGAAAAAGTAAAGAAAGAAAAAGGCTTAGCTCCTATGGAAATGGAGCGACGCCACCGGTCTGCAAACAACACGGCGCCGTTTCGCACGGGAGACAAGAGATGGCGCAAGCGGTCGCGACGCCAACGAACGAGCAGACGACGCCGAGAGCCGGCGTGTTCAGCAGACAAGGAATTGCAGTTCCTTGTTGTTACCGCGCCTGTTTTGTTTCTGCGACTCTCGCCGCCTGCGGAACGCGAGCCGCTTTTGAGTCGAAAGGATCGTCTGCTAAAGTGCCGGCTCTCGGCGCCGTATGCTCGTTCGTTGGCGGCGTTCGTTGCGCCATCTCTTGTCTCCCGTGCGAAACGGCGCCGTGTTGTTTGCAGACCGGTGGCGTCGCTGCGTTTCCATAGGAGCTAAGCCTTTTTCTTTCTTTACTTTTTCCTCAGGTAAGTTCGCTCTTTGCAAATTTTACAAAAAAAATGCACCATCTGTGGGCAACGCTGCACAAAGTCGTAGCGCGATAGGTTAAGAAACCGAATTTTCCGGTCGATTTAAAGAGCCTGCCGTCTCCTTGTTTCACCCTGTAGTTAATAAATATTTAATAAAAATAATTGCTAAATTTTAAACGTTTTACTGATCTTTTTTTTTTTTTTTTTTGCTATTATCCGCAGGGGCAACATATTCACTCAACAATGAGGTCTTTTTTATTACTTAATTTCCGGGACATTTATTCTACTTAAATTCCTCTGTAAGGGCTGGCCTTCACAGACTTACAGACTTCTATTTATTTATCGATTTATCGATAAATTTAATAATACGGCGGATACATCCAGATCCAAGCAAGAGTGGCGCCCACGTTGCTTTTGTTTAGAAAGGGCGAGCGTCTGGTAACGCGACTCCCTTTCAGGGAAACCGAACCGAGAACGTTCGAAAATAAGAAACCGGAAGGCTGCCATAAAACCGCAAGGCATTTCGTCATCGCGCGCCAACCGTCTTCAACACGATAAAACTTGATATATTTGCAAGATGGCGTGATGGAAGGTAGTAATGAAGTCCAACTCACCCATTTGCTTCTTCGTGATTGCGACAAATCAGAAGAAGGTGGTCGATACCTAAACGCATGCGAAGCAGTTCGAAGCAATGATCGAGGAAAGGGTTGTCACAGTTTGTAGTATAGAATGAGCCAGCCACGTTTGTACGACAGCCGTTTTCACGTCTCGACCACAGTCGCTGACAGCTTATCAAGTGCGGGCATGGCAAATAACAGAGCATCACTTAATTATCACTCCGCAACCAGTAAGGTCGCGACACTAACCAATAAGAACGCCAAAGAAAAAAAGATGTCAGGATGTGTGAAGCGTGAACCTAATAAGCCACGCCCTGCGTTTCTTAAGATGTCGGTGAGTATACAGCGCGGTCCCGAATACGGGGGAAGCCTTTAAAGTGACCGCGTAAATCGGCTCGGCAAAGTATCGCGTCACTATTTACCACAGAGGTTCCTGAAGGTGGTGGAAGCATCGCATCAATATTTCGAAGAACAAACTTACAAGAGTAAAAGTAAAAAAAAGAAAAAGATGACCGATTTTCTACTTACGACGCCAGTCTGCTATCCGCGCGCCCTCTGACTGGCGGAACAACCGACAGATGACGGCAGCGAGCCCGGCGTCTCAGCAACCGGCCGGTCGTGCCAAAAGCAGACGATGTTTCAGAATCATACATCAAGCAAAAGGACGAGGGACAACATGGGTTATGTTTGAACGTCTAGATCCCAAAGCCGCTGTGCTCAATTTCTGACGTCACTTACCAGCACGGGCCCAGGTTGAATGCGAGCGCCGTGTCAGCGTTCGACTGGTAGTCGCATTCAGTCCGGGAAAACACGAAAGCTCACGCAGCACCGGTGTCAAACTCGAGCCTCGCGGTGGCCTCCTGTAGACGACGTAGAAATTGTGTCACCACGGCATTTCTATATAGGAGGTATTGCGTCTATTATTTATTTTGTAATTAATTCATTTCGTTATAGTTTTGGTTTTTGCTAGTAAAATATTGACATTCAAGTTTTACCAAAACATCAAAACTGCGTAAAACAAATACATGCGCATTTACAATAACTAACCTAATATTAAAGTTGTGAATTCAACTGTCTTCGGGCGTTCGCCATAGAAACATTAAATAAATCACAAAACATTGACCCGTGACTGTGCACATTCTTAGCTAAAAATGATTCCCGCCGCGGCGTTTTTAACTTATTCGAATTTTCTGTGGAGAGCCTTTTATGACATTATTTAATACATTCACTATTTTTTATATATTCATATTGTATTTTAGTTACGCGCTTTATCAAGAATGATGATGATAATGGGCTCGTCATTTATTGTATTTTATTTTCTGGAAGCATCCGCCCTTGTCTTCGACGCAAGAAGACCAAATGTTCGACTATACACCAACACGCGGCGATGACGTCACGACACTGCGGTGGCGCTGCTA
The DNA here is from genome assembly GCA_037355805.1 of Ixodes ricinus. Taxonomy (NCBI): domain Eukaryota; kingdom Metazoa; phylum Arthropoda; class Arachnida; order Ixodida; family Ixodidae; genus Ixodes; species Ixodes ricinus. Next base: position 17,933 of record JAZHYW010026334.1, on the reverse strand, counting down.
TCGGCAGGGCGCATGCGCAGACTGTTCACTCGACGCGAATCGAGTTTCTGCGCAGGCGCAGTGCCCACACCTCGTGTGAAAACTCCGCGTTTGCCTCGTGGGGGCTTGTTTGGAAACAGCGCGTTGGCCTATACTGAAAGCTGACTACGAAATCTTCGAACTCAGTCTTTGGCCAGTCCCCAGCTTCTACGAAAGTTAAAGATACAGGTTGGATTAGGCTTCAGGCAGCAGAGGCATTCAATGATTCTGAGAACTTCAACGAATGTTGCTTGCATATATAGTGGCATACAAATCCAATACATATTTTCTGTGCACCCCAAAGTCCATTCTATTTATCGTACTCGGGAATGCAATGATCTTTTAGGAAGAAAAAGTACAGCAAAAGAGGAATTTATTTTACCTCGCCACACATGGAGTGAAATCGAGACATGAAATGCGCAGCTTAACCCGCTTGAATGTATTTTTAGGATACCTGGTCCATCCAATTTCAATCTAAAAATTTGAAGCCAGCAGGAGTAGAATGAGTCATTTTTGATCCCCGGACTCCCGTGGAAAGAAAACGAAAGATAAAAAAAAATGTGGAAGCCCTTGTCAATTTTCGGTTGAAGTAGCGAGGAAACGATGGGGAGTATACTGTAAAGTGAGAAAACATGAACCAGACGGCGGAATTCAAGCTCCCCCTAAATACTTTCGCGTGATCTAAAATAAAAAAGGATGCTGCAGTTACTTTTAAGGTAGCTTAGAGGACCCTACGTTCAAGTCAACTAGTATCCTTTCAGCTGCTGAATAAATCAAGAGAACAAAAAATATTCGAGCAAGATATACCAAAAAATATGTTAGACCCAAGCAAGGTAGAAGCTTTTTTTATTTTATTATTTCTTATGTCGGGGCGACTTTTTGCTTTGTTCTTTTTTTCAGTGGATAGCAATGTATAGTTAGAAGATGGTTGTTTGTTTTCTTTATTTGTAAATTTAGGCCGTTTCAAGGACACTTTTGATTCAATATGCATAGACATGTAAGACAAAAACACTACAAAAGGAATAGGTTTAAATTCCGTAAATGTCTAGCAAATATTTCTATTTATTATTTTATTTAAAAGAATATATATCTCTAAAATATAAAATAAAATTCTGGAAGGAGTTTCTCAGCGTGGGGGAATGAATATTCAAGAGACGAAGAATTTCTCCTCTACGAAATCTCCAAAACTGTCATGTACTGCTGACTCTGCTGACACGACCTCAAACGTTTCGACATTGTTCGCAGAAGAATACACCCGAATTATTTTAGATATTCAGCGAAAATTCAAGCAAACAATCGCATACACATATTCAGAGGTATTAACCGAGGACCTAAACCTTAAGAGTGTTCGAGGACAGACACACTGCAAAGCCCATATATATTACGATGACAGTGCAAAATTATAAATATAATTGTATTGAAGGCTACTTTAATTAATCACGGTTATTTATAGAACTGTAAACACCAGAATTACCCTTTGCGTTGTTAACTTTAAGGATTAAGTGAGTAGTTACAACCTACTGGTGTAGAAAGAATAAGAGTTAAGCGCTGATCTTTATACCGAGGCAGCAGTGGTGTGCGAATAAGACTTGCATAAAAACCGAGAAAGATTGTACATGCACAGCGATACGCCAAGCGCTGCCATGCACAGCGGTTGAAAGTTGGCCAGACACTAAAATCACAAAGAAGGCGTGGTGCATTTTTATCGCCAGTAAATGCAAGTGGGTCGGAAGAAAAGGCGTAAAGTCAGGACAACGGTCCAGCGAACCTGCGAGGGATAGTAAAAGGGCTCGAAGGAGCGAATGCATATCTCGCCTCACTAAACACCATAACACAGCATACCCCGGAAGTTGGTTGCAGATGTGAATGGAATGTTTTTCTGTGCTTTATTTCAGGTCCAAATCTGTTGGTTGTTTGTGTTTATGCTTCTTCTTGATACTAGAACAAATGAAGAGAAACCCAATTGCATACAAAACAATGCCAGCCGTGTTACTTTATACATATTCTCTTTCATGGGGGACAAGCTACGTCGAAGTGTAGAAAAAAAGAAGCAAGAAAATAAGTTCCAACTACCGCGAATTTAGAATAAATTATATAATTTCGATATCCGCTTTTGCCAGGCGTGCACAGAGGAGTTGAGAATTATAATTACGAACACGAAAATATTTACCACAAATAATACTTCTCCGCCAAATTAATAAATGAATTATGTCAAGCGTTATTCAATATTGCTCTACATCGTAATTATTTTAGCTTACACTGTATTAAACATTTCATATAGTAATCATTTTATCTTTATTCCAAGAAAGAGTGGTCAGCTGGAAAGCTTTTGTTGATGAATTACTAACATATTCCAAAGCTGAATAAAGGCAAAGATCTACAAAATACAAATTCGTGGTAGTGGGTTCAGCGCAAACGTTTTGGTCATCTTACATCTTATAACTATTTCAATAATCGTATTCAAGGGGCGTAGACACGTAATCTAAACACATATATTGCTTCGAGCATTCCAGTGCCGCGTGTGCGACAATGGTTTTACGATCACGTTAACGTGTCCCAAGAAACTTAGAAACGTTATGCACCGTTGGGTTTGAATTAGCCACCTTGACTGTTGGGGTGTTTTCTAACTTCGACTCACATGACGCGTCACGGGTGATACACGCTGACAGAGCAAAAAGGCGCACACCGTTTGTCAGGGGCGGAATAAAACAAAATGAAAGACGTTTACAATTCCCTGTAAAGCCGAATTAGAGCGCAGCTCTTGAGGAGGAGGAGGCGAGGCTACAGAAGGGAGGGATGGCTTCTCCTTCCCCTCCATACCCCCTCCTCCTCCTCTCCTCCTTCATCCACTTGCCCTCCTCCCCGTCCCTCCCTACCCTCGTGTCGTCACTCGCTCCTCGTGACGTCACTCGTGACCCTAGTGACCCTCATGACGTCACTCGTAAAAGCCTTGTGAAGGTTGTGACCTTCACGAGTCACCTCCGTGACGTCACTCATGACCCTAGTGACCATCGTGACGTCGTTACGGGAAACGTCCCATAATGCCACACGCGGTTACGCCGAAGGCTACGGCGACTCCGCTGAAGCCGGAAACGGGCGCCTAAGAGCCGCGCTCTAAAAATATTTTTAGCTACGACACCTCGCAATTATTCTAATGCCGAAAAGGGGATTATGTCTATACGCAGTCAAACTTGCCCTGAGCCATAGTTGATTAATTACACGATTCTAACTACTCTTAGTTGCGCAGAGGGGCTCAGGTCTCATGCAAATTATTGATTTCGAAAGCTCAGAAGGGTGTTAAAATGTAAACTTTATGTACCGCTATCTTGAAGATGTAATCTGAAAGACGAGTAGACACTAAAAAGCACGCGTAACAAAATTTCTGCACCTGTTGTAGCAAGTAACAGCCTCAGCCTGGACACGAAGTTCAAGACCGGTACATTAATTCGACCCAAAACAACTTCTATCAGAAAATTATTGCAATATGTTGAGAAACATGCTACCTAAAACGCATTTGTATTTCTATTCGCGCTTTCGTAAGTCCCACTTAAAAATAAAATAATAATATTGCCGAAAAGTAACGTAAATATTTAAAAAAAAAAAGAACGCAACGGCTGTAGAACGGTCGCGCGATGCAGGAGGAACGGTGCCGTCACCTGCCTGAGGACGAAGGTGCGACGCTGTAAATTCTCATGGCCGTCATGGTTGGCGTGCTGGATTCCACTAAGGACTGCCACCAGTGATCCGTGAAGTAAGTTCGTAAGCGCATTGGAAGTTTCTAAAATCATCCAACATTACACCTAGCAACTAGGTACTGCTAAAGTGGGATTTCGCATAACGCGATTAATGTTTGAAAACAAGTCTTTCAAGCGGACGACACGATAATTCTCCCTTCGTCGCGCAATTCTTGGCGGGACGCCACGGCTGCCCTCTTCGCTCTCTTTCGTGGGGCACAGCGGACTGGAAGTCCCAACTTCCCTCTCCTCGCAACAAGAGGGACTTTCCTCTCCGCTGTTCTCTCCCCTGCCCTATATATAAAGACTTCGGGTTAATAAATGTTCGTTGCTATTTGGAAGTTGTCGTTTGTCGTGGTTGTCCGTCTCTTGTTCCTTCCTAATTTTCAGTACTCATTGACAACACGCTCGTCGTTCACGTACGAAGAAAAGAAAGGTTTCTCAATTCGCTAAGAAATTATTAGGAGAGCTTACTTATTCCCACTGAGCTAAGGAAATGGCCGCGTAGGTCACGATACCGTTGTTTCGTGTTGTTGCATTGTCTTCACAGCAAGTATTATTGTAATTTTATTAAAACTTAATTTCTCAAGTTCTTATCTTTCTTCTTTTTTTAATTTTGATAAAGTGTAACTTTCAGAAATTTCCGTACGTTAGTGGCTCGCGAAGTTTGTTCCTCCTACCCAAGAAAAGTAGTATTGACGCCACAGCTCTAAACTTGATAATATTATATATTCCTTTACATACAGACGTTCAAGCATAAAGTTAACGCGGTAAAAGGCACAATTATAGTGATAAATTGAGGAAATAAAACCCGGTTTATCAGCCTGCATAAATAACATACGCATCGCCAAGAGCTAAAACTAATAAAGAATGTGGCGCCAGTGGTTGTGAGAAAAATGCGAAAGTTAGAGTGTATGAAAATATATGGATCAAAAGAGAAAACAAAAAAAACAATATTTTCTTTCGAGCCACACTAAGATACATCAAATCTAAATTTGTGAGTATGGGTGCATATAACAATCATGTCAATAAATTAACTTGTAAGCAAAGCAATAAATCAATACCGTTTAACTGACAAGTTGTTTTTTTCCACTGAAATAAATGCTTCAGGAGCCCACAATTTTAAATTTATGTGTGATGAATATTAGGCTTAGTTGGACATAGGCTCCTAAAGAGACTTTTGTGTTATTTTGTACCTTTTGATCCAGGCAACGTCATGCGCTCACACTTCGACATTTTGTCACCACCGCTAGAGCTACATTCTATCGGAGTTTTAGCTTTCTGCTATGCGGTAGTTTATACGCGCCGAAAAATCGTGTTTCATTTTCTTTGATCTGACCCTGTAGAAGGCAACCCGGCTTTGCAGCGTAGTATGTTTACTAGTTGGGAACTATAGCAAAATATGGCAATCCCTCTTGTCCCCGAAGTGTATATATGGTCGCTGCAGAGAAATAGAAAGCTTCATTTTCGCTCGTTAAAGTTGACTTTCTAGGCTATGAAAAAAGGTGGAACTTAGTGTTTGTCTGATAAAGAAACAGGATTAAGAGACTGCTGTACTTTTGCTCTTCACTAGAGACAACTGAGTAGTAACGCTTGTGGCATCCGAAATAATACATCATTCTTGGGCTTAGTTGTTCCCTGAAAATTTTAGCTGATTTTTCTACTACGATTGTGCTCAAAGAGTACGTTTTTTTTTCTAATTCAATCCAGCGCAATAAATGAACAGATACCAAATATCGGCGGACGGCAGATATGTCACGAGTTCATTTATCCTGAAAATAAACAATGTTTTCTTTTCTGTTTGTTTTGTGTGTTTTACAGTACGATTATGTGGCAAAATGGCAAGATAGCAAATTCCTTCTGTATAATTACTAGCGGGTTTTGCATCCTAACCTAACAAAACAAAAAGAAGGAGGTATTTTGCTGTAGTTTTGCTGCCGAAAATTGTGAATTATGGTTTGCTTAACGAATTCGCGGAAGTAAAGAGTAAATATCGAAATCAAGTGTGCGATTTTATTTTGATTTTTTATTTCGCGCGTTCAATCGTTTTGAAAGTAACTCGTGCCATTCTGCACGTGAAAGCAAGACACGGTTTGATGGAGTATAAATAAGAAATTCGCTCCAGTTTCTTTCCGGTTTGAACACAAAATAACTAACACAGAACATCAGTCAATTGCAAAACCTGTGAAGAAAACGGTACATGTAAACAAACACAGGAGTGTTGTTTATGACGTAAATAGTGCATTACATAATTAGATTAATTCACGGTGAAAACAAACCACAACCCCGCATGATGGCAGAGTAAATCACGGTGGCGCTCGCGTTGTTTGCGCGGGAGCAAGCAGCGCAGCACGGCAAAGCGTTTTTATGTGCTCTTTATAATTATCGTATGTAGGTTATGGTTCGTTCGCTGTACATTCTGTCTAATCTTTGCAGTGTTCAACGTATTTCCGCGTTACCAGAACAAACTACTCAACATATTACATAGACAGATACCAGGCTCCATGAAACAATGAAATAATTGCACCTCTGACGATTTTTGCATGGTTTTCTGTCCAATCTTTTGCGCAGATTAGAAGGGGTCATAATTAATTTATAAACAAAAAGTCTTATAGGTATATTCCGACACAATTGAAATCTATAGGTATCCCTCATTTATTATATTTACAATATGAATGCAGGTTTTTTTATGCTTCAAAAGTTTATTTAATGGCGGTGGTTTAAGGTTACATCAGATATGTTCTGAGTGGAAGTTCTCAGTGTGAACGTTAACAAACATATTATTTATAAAGACATTAATTACAGATAAAATAAAAGCTGAAACCGGCACACAAAATTGTAGTTATCATTTTTATAACTTTTTTATGCAGTCATGAACATAAACAAGATAGCTTTTAGTGAACGTTGTTTTGATGCGTGCAATTTCGTTTCCATTTTTTTATTATCTGTATTAAAATTTGTTGACAACTCGTAGAGGTTTATTTGACTTAATTGTGAGAATAAACGAAACCTTCATGTAGCTGAAAGTAATCGCAGCTATTAATTTGCACGACTTAATAGCAATAAACGTATTTTATAATATTATTAAGTTTAACTAATTGGTGGAGTGGTGATAACTCCCAATTAAAGACACTCTACTACCAAAAGCTATTGCCTTTGTATTGTAAAAGCTATAGGTATTATCACGAATAAAACATAAACTTGATAAATAAAACTTAAAATGAGTTAACGTTTAATGCGGAGAACTGAGACATGAGGTAACAAAGACCGTACCTACTTTAACAGTGACGGAATGACGACTCCCTCAAGCAGCCATACGAAGCTGCTTTTGTAAGAGCGTGGGTATCTAGAAGTTGCCGAGCTGGAAACAAAAATAACACTGTCGAGTCATCAGGAACATTCCAGTCATGCAAACAAAAGAACGATTAAAAAGGACACGTCCTGGCAGGGATCAACCTCAGCCTGCAGCGTGGGAGTCGAATGTGCTGCTGACTCGGCTATTCGCACGCGGCAATATTAAGAGCAAGATAAGAAGATGCAGTCAAGTCCTAAATGCCCTAATTTGCGTTATTTTATGTCACTGTTTAAAATGCTAGTTAACTATAAGCTCCGGTGTGTTCCCAACTTCATAAGCATATTATAACGAGAACTAATGAGTCAGTATCAAGTCGAACAAAAGGCCGGGAAGTCTGAATGTTTAATAGCTGGGTCTTGTCAGGTGTACACTGTTCTCACTGAAACAGTTCTTCCTAAAACGCTTTACAACAAGGCCTTTGAAATAAACCTGGAAACGTGAACTTCCAACCAAAGAGCGTGGCAGCGCAGTCACGTCGAGCCATTCAGGATGCAGGAGACTGCGCAGTCAGAGTGCGTGTGTCGCCGCTGCATCCCTGCAAACCTAAGTTATTATTTTCTTGCTAGTCCAACTTACCCGTTACCTGTTGATGAAGCATGGCCTGGTATAAGAACATGCCCGATTTGCGGCCACCTTTGTCAGAAAAAAGAGGGGTGTACACTTCAAAAGGGTGTCGTCTTATATAACTTTCGATCGCGTAATATAACCGGGTGACAAAACGAAGAGCGTGTACTTTTCATTAAGAAATTCAGGAAACATATTTCTGATAAATATTTTATTATTCTACTTTTCAATGTCTGTGATAAAAAGAGAACATTTCTAGCACGAAGAAAATACTTAGATAACTTTAACTGAGACAAGGAAAAAAAAAGTCACGTAAGACACGACTCTATGTGTGTTTCTTGTCCTTATCTGCCTCTAGTTGAGGTTAAACAACTTTCACCAGCTCTCCTGCGCGCTCCTTCTTCTTTCAGTTAGAACACTGAGCCGGTATTGAGAAGCCCGGCTTTGATCACTCAGCACTTTTGTGACTTTTGCTGAAGCACAGAAACATAAACGCGAGCTTCCGACGTTTTTATGTGATTTCACAAACGTTCAGATTGATCCACAAGTGTTGCCAATTGTCATAAAAAAACATTTAGTGCTTTTTATAATCCGAGTTTTCAATTCTCTTTATTTTTGAAGGCACGGACAGATCTCACATTGAGAGATATTCCTAGAAACAACTAATTCAGCTGGTCGGATTGATTGAAACGCCTTAGAGAATATGGAAAATATAAAACGGCAAAGTTTTTGAAAACTTGTCGGTTTGCGAAAGCGCAGGTTGCCGTTAAAGGATTTGAAGTACCTCTGCGTAAACAAATTTTGAAGTCTAACAGCTTCACTTGAGTTTATTTTAAGAGCTTTTTGTACAATTTATTCTCAGCTGTTGTTCATTCTTCCTTTGGGTCTTTTCATTATTATGGGTATCGAGCAAATGGATACCTGGCGAAACGGATTATTCCTACGGGGCGACCAATCTAAAACAACTGCCGCCTGATCCACACCTGACCAGATGCTCTAACTTGGACTTTATGAGAGAAAGTCAATGTGGTCGCCCGTAGGATTTTCGATGTGGTCTACAGACGTGCCGGTTGACCTTGGCGCTGGCCAATCGCGGCAGTCGTCGATCTCGCCACATTTCTCGCTGAGTTATCCAGCTAACAGCCTCAGGTCAACTGATTTGGGCAAACTAAGATAAGGGCAAACTTTTTCCTAATTTGCAGAAAGTAATTGACGATATATTGAAAAAAACAATTTCTCTTACGTGTGCGCTGTGTTTTATTCTAGTTGTTGTGAAAGCTGAAACAACGGCTACACATTTGAGCATTAAAATGTTGGGTAGGTTCAAATTTATGAGATTCACAATATTATTTAAGGGCACCTCTCAATCTTAAAATTGATTAGAAGAATTCTTGCTTGAAAAACATTTCAGTGTGTCATTTTGTTATGTTTATAGTGATTGAGGAAAGTGCCCTCTCTCATCATTAAAATCACCAGAAGGATAAAACTAGGCACAATACTCTCAAACATCGTGGTGCTAATGCTTGATTTGTTCAGAAACTAGCTCGCACTTTCTGATTAAATGTCCGTCACAAAGATATTCGTAAATTAGTTGATTGCGTAATAAACCAGCCTTTTTTTATTTCATGAACAGTTAACACCAACATGCAGCCGTTGCCAAATCATCACAAAGAGGCGTGTTTATTATGAGAGCGTACGCCCCACTCGTTCGAGGACTTACACGAATTGTCACTGACCACCTGTCGTGAATATTATGTTGCATTATTGTTAAGTTTTGACCATACGCGCGGGTTATTGTGGTTACCCATCGTCGCGTCTGTCAATAACGCGAGCGATCAAAGAGGATTTAATACTGTAGTCACTGACAAGGTGATAGCGGCTGAAAGGAACTTCAGCAGACCCGCCCCCAGTATGAGCTTCTCGCCTTTGGCCATAGCCTCCTCCATAATGACAAGGCCTGGTAGATCGCCACGAGAAGCGACCACCGAAATCGAAAAGGTAGAGCGGCAGACAACGGATGAGAGGAGAGCCACGTGACGAGCGCCCCGCTGCGACGAGACGCCGAAAGACACTTCTCCCGAGAGATGGAATGTCCGCTCGTGCTCCTCGCGTTCCTCGCGCTGTCGCTTCTTTCTCGTCGGGTTTGAAAACCATGTTTCGGGTCCTCTGCCGCTGCATAAAGCTGCGCGCTGACGTACAGGTTCCCCGAGAAATGACTCTTCGATGCTCTGTGCTACCAGATCCTCGCGCTCCGAATCTGCGAACGGGCACTCTATGGCTTCGTCGTCGAACTGCCAGGTTGGTGAGTATAGAGGAAGTTATGCTTTTACAATCTTTCGACGTCTCTCGAGCGAGCGCCCGCAACGAAACCACAACGGGAGGCACTTAGCGCGTGTTGAAGGCCGCGGCCGTTTTAAAGTATGAGAATGCTTAAAATTGGGCTGTACTTCGTTTCTGTCCAAGTACAGACTCAGCCCACGCTACGAGTTAATGGTAGCAATCAACCAGCGTTAAAAGCGCAAGTAACTAGGCCTTTTCTGTTTTGATTGGTTCAGCGATGATAGAAAATGTACAGAAACATGACGAACACAATTATGTTGCGCTTTTGAGGCTGTGTGATTAGTCCCACTATCTCGCCTAGCGTCAGTTGAGTCTGGGCTTTAGCTGAAACGATGCACTGTTGGCTTTTCTTCGCTTTGAATAAACTGTGCTCCTGAGGATTACGAACAACAACATTCAGACGAGGAAGATGACGCGACATAAAACTGTCGGTACACACTAACCGCTGCTTATTTTTTTCTTCCACACAAGATTGAGAAAAAGCGAAAAGAGATGGAAGAGTGAAAGAAAAAGGGGGTTGGGGGATGAGTGAAAAAATAGATAAAAACCGAAGCGGATAAACAGTTGTTCATTCTTTACCTATGGTTTTTGATACTTTCCCGCTTTTTTCTTCTCTCTCTGCCTTTTCTTTTCGCTATATATTTGCGTTTGTGGGGAAGAAAAAACGGGGAAGGAAAATAAACATTTGTTTGCGCCTACTTCTTTATGTCGCGTCCTCTTCCTCGTCTCATTATCGTTATTTGTAAGCTTTCGCAGCGCAGTTTAATCAAACCCAGCCGTTCTCATTCCTTCAGTGATTGTGCCGAAAATCCTTAGGGTACCTTAGGAATCCATTGCTCTCATGTACGAGAACTAAAATCGGTAAGAAGCCCAGACTCGCGGAGACACGTTGACGCGTCCAAGCGTCTCCTTGGGGATTGATCGTCAAGCAAACAAGTGCCTCCGAAAAATCGATCACCACGGCGCCGCTGGTGATGCACGAAACATTTCCGGCTTATCGACGGGAAGGGAACAGAAACAGGCACCAATCATTGCAAAAGCGAATGGAACGAAGCTCCAAACTGATGACACTACTTGGTCGGTGGTTTTCGGTAGCATTTAATATTTTTTTTATTTTTGTTATTTAGGAGGTGAGGTTAGTTTTTTAATCATGAGATGAGACATTTGTGAATTAGTATGCGCACAACTAGAACGCCGAAAAATCAATAAAGATTGAATAAAGACAAAACAAATGTTTACACGCATAACATTAAGTGCGCAAGCATTCACTTTAAGAAATATTGTCTTTTTTCTATTCTTACTTGTAGAATCTTTTCAGCTCATTCCTGTAAAAACTGCCCTGCCACAACATGTTCTTTAACGGATACGCGTGAGACAATAGCTCATATGGCATTAGATCGGAATATTAGCCGGCGCACGTTTATGGCACTTAGCGGTGAATCATGAAAATTCTATTTCTAAAATATTACGGTAACACTAGTTGGATTTAATAAAACTTCCAAACATCGAGAAATGAAAATTGCAAAACCATGTAGAAAAGCAGTAAAATAAAATGTTTATTGGGTTACGGGCTGAGTTGAGCTAGTTTGGTGCATTACTGGGATGAAGCCAGCTCGAACTTGGGAGACGAAATTTTTTACGTTTTCTCGTCTCCCAAGTTCAAGCTGGCCCTACCCTAGTTTTACTGGGTTTCTTGGAAGAGTGCACCACCACAAGCAGATACCTTCACTGGAAAAGCCCAACTTAAAAGAGACGGTTCCTGTGTTGGGCGTTTATATTAAGGTGACCCCGGTTTCTGAACACTTAAATTATGGCGTTACATCTTTTAGGCAGTAACAGTTCCTTTAGACGCTTCAGAGTAATGTTTCCTGCTATACTTCTCTAGAACTACTTTGATTTGAAAATCTTGAAGAGGCTTTATCAAAAGGAGCGTGTAGATACCACATTTTGAGGAGGTGACGGCGCTCAATTTTATTCGATGAAAAACACGCCCATGTCGCCATGAGAATTTAAGCTTTCATCGAAGCCGGCTCGAGCGAACAGGCCTGGCGCACTACTGCTGCAGGATCGTTGTCATCTTCGTTACGTTACGATAAAATGTAGTGACGACGTCTGAGAAGTATTCAACAAAACGAAAACAAAACGCATCACGGTCCCTTCAAGCCACAACAGGCTGAGGTTTCTACGGTTTCCTTTGATCGTTGAGTGCGCACAAGCTGCCTGCTCGCGGAGTCGCCTGCTCGTCTTGCTCGGACGTGAACCCTCGGCACTAATAGCCTCAAGGAATTCTCTGACCCGCTTTCTTTAGTCGTTTATGTTTATCGTCTTCAGGAGTCAATTAAACGGGCGGGAGCTGTCTGGCGCCTAACAGCAAAACTCGTTGTCCTCATTTGCTTTTTTTTTCTTTTATAGTTTGTTTTAGAGACTTTCGTGAGCCTACATATGTGCGCCCCGAAACGTGTTACTGCTCGAGTCATTCTTTTTTTTTTCTGAGATCCTCGTGAAAGAATTTGCCGGTGGAATTCCTCACCGGGAGTTCCGAATATTTAGGCAGCTTCTTCGTTTCTTTTTTTTTATTAAATTTTATTCAGTCTTTTTAGCAATAAAAGATGACTCCGTTGTTTCTTCTTCAAACCCCATGTCTCAGCATATATCAGACTCATATTTGATGTTATTTAGTTAGAGTCTAGCCTCGGTCGCTAGAAAATTTACCGAGTTGTTTCTTACCAAAGTAGTGGCTGGAGCACTGTCTTGAAGAAGAAAGTGTTGGAAACGCCTGATTTCTCACGAAAGCATACTTTTATGTATTCTCTTTTTTTAAATAAATATAGATATTAACTCCGTTGGAGTTGTCAATATGTTTTGGGAAAAATACACCGCTTGAATTGTTTAACTCATTCCTAGAAGCGCGTGATATCTCTTATGTTGCTTCTCTCATCGCGAAAAAAATATATAATTGTTAATGTCTCTCACTACTTCCAAAATACCAGCCATTGGTGACCTGCAATCTTACTTACTAAATTGGATACAGTGTATAAAGGCAAATGTTCTTTTCGATGAGTAAATTTGGGACAACCCATTAGTTGTGCGGTTTCGATATATGATATGATTTCCGTTTAAAAACGTCTAAATCTCTCATTTTAAATCGCGCACATTCACGGTATCATTTCTGTTAGCCATTGCTCGCCCGTGAATATTTGGAAATCCGTTATGAGGTTTATTTGTTGGATGGCACCTTGACTTGATTTTTTTCACGCTTACCCATAAAAGCTTCATTTTTCCACTCAATTCCCACGATATTAACCAGCATCCACTCAGATGTACTCTTTCAAAAAATACCTTCACCGTTTCGCGCACTGGCAGGTTCGTTTTTAACATAATAAAAAAACAATCGTTTATATTACGTATCGCAAACCTTCCCAGTTTGCGTTTACATTCCTGGAGACATGAGTGTTCTCGTGCCTAACAGTGAGGCTCGAGGAGCTTTGAGAATTTGTTTTTATATCGACAACTTTTCCTGTCAGGAACATCCTGCCCTTCACACGCTTCAGAACTCTAAGTAAACAGAATATTCGAAACGATAATTACAGATTTCTTTTAAAATCCTTGCCTCGCCATTCGAAGTGATTTTTCGTGCAGGGGCCTCTAAAACAACGAGCTGAGGACCTTAGTTTCGGAAACTCTAATAGGCACTTAGCTTTCGTTGAGGCAAAGGTAGAGCTCGTGCCGACATTAGCACTTCAAGCAGGTGTTCAGGAGCTTGGAGCACGCGCTCTGCAATATTTTCTTTTCCGACGATATATATTCCGAAAAAAAGATAAACACCTCGGTTGTGCTCGTACTTGTACCGCCTACCATCGTGTGGTATTGGTGGAATTATGACGGGTGACACGAACAGCCCAAATTGCAGAACGCTTGCATGGGGATGATCAAGGCGCCAGACGAAGTCCACAGTCACGGCGTTCGCAATTTTTGCTGCTTCATTGGTTTCAGTAATTTCGTAAAGTGTCGCTACATTACAGCAAGAAAAAAAACAGAAATCAGCAGAAGAAAGTCAGATGTTAAATGTGGTTTCTACCGCGTCAAAACGTAATTCCGGGAAAAGAAACTGCGCCATTTGGGCGGGACTTACCCTCTCACGATAAGAACCTGTTTGTTGTTTTTGTTTTTTGACAATAGAGAGGTATAGACATTGGCCCCATATAATTTTCTTTTATGAGTGAATCACCACACAACTGGAAGCCACGACGGTCGAAAAATATTTTTTTCATTTCCTAAAACATTAAACGCAAAAACTCTTTCAGTTATAGAGGTTATTCATTGTTCATGCAAATGTTCTAATTCTAAGCTCACTTTCGGTTAAAGTGGAAATATTTAGCAAGAGTAGAGAACACATTTTTCAAATACAAATCTACAAAAAAAGTGTTCAAAGTAATGGTAATTTTTTTTGTTTTCTTTTTAATTTTTGAAGGTAATTGGGATGATAAACATAATACCCGTTGTTCTAAAATCATTAAATGCCTTCAGGAACGAGAATCGAACTGTAAGTCACTAATAGAATTCCTCTCAGATATTGTGTAAGAGGCAGAGGCACGAGGCCAAAGATCTTCAAATTGCGCTATTAAGAAAAGCAAGCATCGAACACAATTAAAAAGCATTGGGATCCTATTCATCCAAAAAACTGCTGAAGAAATATATATATATATATATATATATATATATATATATATATATATATATATATATATATATATATATATATATATATATATACATACACATATATATATATATATATATATATATATATATATATATATACATATATATATACTATATATATATATATATATATATATATATATATATTAATTACGTATAGGCACGCGCGCCTTGTGTATATCTGACTTGCAATTGGCGTTACATCAGCGCATTCACTTACTATATATTATGTGTATATTGTCAATTGCGATCTCTAAATTACTTATAATAGTTGAAGATGTTGCGACAAACAATACGAATGTCTTATAATTCCATTGCCTGTGTCTATTTAATATAATAAATAAAACGCTTGTACTGGATTTGATGAGTTTGAATGTACTAAAAAACAACAAAAACTTTAAGAAATTTGGAAAGCAATTTGAGGAGCTCTACGCTACGTTTTTTCTTGCTCCGAATTAATTTGTGTATGCCTTGAACTTTTTGTGAGAAAACCTGGAGGAATAAGTCATCGAAACTTTTAATACGTGTACACAATTTCCCTAATCGTTGCTTTAAATGCGCCGGGTATCACTGAGCCCCAATGTTCAAAACTTGAAGGAAATGTTTTTTGTTGTCGTTTTTATTCAACAATGTCGATAGAACTGTTTGCGCTTAGGTAGTCCACCTTTTCACCCAATTTGCAATAAAAAGATAGAATTTACACGTGCTACCCGAGCGCGCAATTTTGGAGGGGAAAAAAATAAGTGTTGCTGGTGCCCTTATTATGTGCACGGAAGCATTAAACTAAGGATTGATGTTAGCCGCAGCAGCTCAGCAATAATAATTGCACTACTCTGGAGAGCACGCAGGATACTCATGATCAAATTACATGTTTTAGGAAAGTGCTTGACATCAAAACCTCCACAATAACTTTCAGGATTATGTTAGAAACTGCTCGGGTAAGATAATCCTTAGGACATTGGATGCCTACCCTGCAGTTAAGCAGACGCTCGAAGAGGGAGTTCCATCTTCTTCGTATCGTGGTTCGTAGCATTTATGATGGGCCTCAACATTATGAATATATTAAAAACAAAAATACACGAAGAAATGATCTTCCCTTTAGGTGTTGAATACGTAACGAAGAGGAAATCTAAGCGCAGTTCGCCCACGTTTTTGTAATGTACTCTTGAATAGTTCTCTTACGTTAATATAAAAAGGAGTTAAACGACCAATACAATGACAAGAGGGCGACGAGTCGTCCGCTGAACGTTCGACAACACGTAAATACTTTTTTAAGCATCTTTGGATCTAAATTAAGTTTTCTGCAGCACCCCGTACACAACATTCTCGTTGCGTTCGGCGCCATTGTAGACTGCGTTAGACATAGTGTAGTTTGTCGCCGTCGGAAATAACCGGGACTAATGGAAAAGCTTAGATACAATTTTATTCATTTAAATAACCTGCTCATTACCTATATCCAAGCTAACAGAGAACGCAATGGTGAAATCATGGAAGAAAATGTTTGTTTCAGAATTATGAGTGGTCCTGGATTCGCAGTGAAATTTACAATGCAATCTTTAATTATCATGATCCTAAATAACCCAACGTTCATGTAACTTTGCGTATTTGCTTATTATACGCTAGGTTCATTTAAGCTTGTCGCAATGGAGTTTGTGTGCACTGGCTCTGAGAACATACGACGTAACCGGGCTGATCTCAAATGGTAGAGAGAATGATTCGAATAAATAAATAAGCTGATACATGGCGTTAAAATGGCGCAAAAAAAATAAAAAAATTAAAAAAATATTGACGAGGCGTGAGTATTCTACTAAAGGAAACGTGCAAATTGCACCACCTGCTTCATAAAGCTGAAGAAAAATTAAAACGGCATATGAGCGCCTACGCTACCAGCTTACAACGAGAACCTCCCTTTTCTCGCCTTTGCAACGCCAGTATAAACGGATGGTCGTCTTTACACAAATGTAATCCCAAATTTTTGTTTATATATACATTATATATACAATGTGCTACCATTTTTAGCAGCCCGAGGTCGTTTTGCTGATAATATTCAAGAACTTCAAAATTACTATGCCCTTTTCTCCACACTGGTAGGGATATTTATTAGAGTTGGATGGCAGACTATCGACGTTGTTGACAGCGCAATACAACGTCGGCCCTGCGCTTGGCACGTACACACCGCGACACTGTTAGCGCGAACACATACATCGGCGCATTTTCGCATTTAGCTCTCTATTGTATTAGCAAACACAAAATGTTATCGCTTACATTATAGAACTCAAATGAGCTCTCTCCGTAGCAATTATAACTTGGATGATATTCCTTGGTTTCAAAGAGAAAATCTGGAAAAACCGGCGATCACTTAGTTCGCGCTAACAGTGTCACGCTCTGTACCTGTTAAAGGCTACTGTTGCCAAAATGGTGGCTCCTCCTTCCGCTTCAACATGGCAACAATGGACGTCAGCATGCGTTGATCTCCATAACACCAGCTACTGCATAGCAGGAAGGGCGATTCAGAGACATCCTCGAAGATATGCGATGCCTACGCGTAATTTTCCGAAGCATGAAACATGGCACATCGACGCAAGGGTATGCTGCACTGTTCAAGTTATCCTTTCTATTTTGCACCTTTCTGGAGCGTACTCTCTCGTGAACATGATGCGCTGTGTTCCTCTATCTCCCATGTACGAAACCGATTCACGAACGTATACATAGCAAAGCCTCGGCGTAATCCGTGAATATATGGACATTGCTTGCGTTATGTGTTTGTGTGAGTTTAACGTATTTGTGCTGTCAAGAGTTGCCGAGCCATCCTCGGTGAACTGATTCTCTTTTAACGCTGTTTCAAATTATGTCGTACCACTGGATTGGGTCTCAATGATTAAGCTATTCAAAGCTCCGAGCATGTTTCGATTTTGAACAATATCGATGCTACAATCCTTCATGGATACACCTGTACCAGTGTTCTTACAGCAATGAATCCGTTCATAAAAGGATGTTATGTTTCAATTAATGATATTTTTAATTGCCAGAGTTAAAAATGTGCAGAAGAAATTTAGGCATCAAGCGAGGCGTAAGCGCTCCAGCGAGCAGAAGAATAGAGAGAATGCTTAATGCTGAAGCTTACTACACTTTAGAACAGACCTACTTTTTACGAGCTTTAGAAGTAAAACTTTGATATGTTTAGCGTACTGAAATATTAG
>JAZHYW010026333.1:0-42039 GCA_037355805.1 Ixodes ricinus | reverse complement strand
TCTCCAACGGTTTCCTTTATTCTTCCAGTCGGGATCGATCTCTGCGGCGGCAGCACGACGAGTCGGCATAGCGCCCGGAACTTTTTTTCTATTTGAAAGACTTCCGATGCCTCAGCCGTCGATGAATGGCACACACGAGACAATACGACGAGAGGCGCGGCGATAAATCTTTCTTATACGGCCATCGGTTCTTTCTTTATCCACGCGCCTCTAAAATTCACCCGGGCTGCTAGCCCGGAAGCCCATTGTTTTACGGATACTCCCACATACAACGCTAGTTGACCTTGGAGGATGTCTAGCGAGTTCAGAAGCCTCTGGTACGCGTTGACTTGTCTTAATAATATTTTAATAAAAAAAGACAAATACGAGATATTCTAATAGATTCATTATTATATGCAAAAGATAAAACGTATTTTCAGTCAATTCCAGGTATAATAAGCATAAACGTCGCAGATATAGCCACTCATTAAAGTAATACAAGTATGTAATAAAATGTACGTGACATATGTTGACATTTATATTCAGTACTACGTGAAAAGGATCGGGTTATTTCGATTCGTTTATGGCGTTACGATGAACTAAAAAGTAAAACAATTAGGAAGGTACAGCGTAGGCCATTGGCACATGTCCTATTTGAAGAACTGATAATTGTTATCTGTACAAAGCTTCGAACCTGGTGCGTGGCCCCATTAATGTAATAATTTCATACACCAGAGGGACCACGTAACCAAATGGTCACCACCGTTCCGAACCATACAATCATGTTACCCCAGCCGGAGACACCCGTCGGACGTGAAAGCTATATGATCAGCCTCGAAGATACCATCCTTCTAATTTCTTACGGCCACTGAGTGGAGGCAACGCTAATAGAAGAATTGACCAACCCGAACGCAACCCAGAGGCCATGTAGTGCTCGCGAAAGACAAAGATATCCTTGAGCAAAAGAACACCACAGACTCGTGTTAGAACAGATGGCGAGAAATTTCGCAATCCTTCGCCCCCACATAATCGAACGCGGTCCAAAGACCCTTCTAAGAAACAATCGCCTGTCATAGCAAACCCCCACCTACGCGCTGGAGGTTTGTTTTACTTATTTTGTTTTACTACATTCATGTCGATATTTTTATTCCAATGGCGAGTGCGGGGTTACTGCCCGAACGAACCTGCGCACTCGTCAGAACTCCGCAAAGATACGTATTTGGGTCGTGCCCTGCCAGTTGTCCGGATCGATATCTTCGTCGAATAAAATTAGCCAACAAAAAAGGAAAGACCTGGTCGCGAAAGCCGTTGGTGCCTATTATCGAATATGTGCGAGGGAATCGGCTCATCTCCGAGCGAAAACATATTCGTAAGAGAAATGGGCCTGTCAAGATCAGACCGATCTAAGTTGCGACGGCCATGAGTGCAAAAGAGGCTATCCAGTGGTCGTTGTTTGATATCTATGATCATACGAGAATCGCAATTCATCCAATCTTAATAATTTTTGTAGAGGTTTGAGTTTCTTACGTTACGTTATATTTGGGTACATAAAAGAGCCACTTGCACTGCAAACTTGAGACTCGTGAACCGCGAGTAAAATACGAAATAAAGTGTCAATAAAAATGACAGCTATGAGAGGTATGGCAATCACGGGCAAATTCAGCTGCCCGAAAGGAGCAAATGTAAGCTGAAGTCACGATTATGAATAACAATATTTTCCGAGTTGGTGATGGAGGACAACCTGACCACGCCTTGCCGACCATAAACAACCAGCAACCGTATAAAGCGGTCCTTGGCGAACGATTAAAGGGAACGCCAGCAATGTGCATACATAATCGGGAATGTAGATAAAACGAAGCGCTTCTCGTAATCCAAACGTACACGAGCGTGGTCAGTCAATACCACCTAGAAGACAAGGCTTGTGCCCTTTCCCCCTCCCCCCCCCCCACAAACGTCATTCCTAGGGCTCTGAACTCGTCAAACACAAAGTTGGGGCCGAAGTTGACGGAGCGCGCCGATTGGACAATCGCGACAATGACTTCGCACTTTTGTCGCCGACGTCCAATCGGCGCCCTCAGCGAACTTTGGACTCCAACTTTGTGTTTGACGAGTTTAGGGCCCCAGGGGGATGCAAGCAGCGTCGCCTAGCTCCCGTGAGCGACGCTTGCACACGTCGACGCCAAGACGGACGCGTCTGCACCTTTGCGGCGTCTCTCGTCGAGCTGCAGCATGTTTGCCGCTTGGGCCGGGTTGGAGATTCACTAATGATGACGTCATGCGCAAGCCTTGTCTTATAGGTGGTGCTGGCTCAGCAAGTGCGTTCCACGTTCTCCACGATTAACGATATCCTCGATGCGTCGTAGAGTTTTTGTAGTATTAGTACTCTCGAGAACAGTGGCGCTGAGCATTATTAATTGTCCCCAACAAACCGTCGGTCGTTCGTTTAATGGCAAAAACAAAACAAAAACGGAATGATCTTTATATACATTGCATACAGAGTAGAATGAGAACATAAAGCCATAAAAATAGTAAAAAGAATGAAATGAAGAGTAACAGTGTGCGATCAAGTAAATGTGTTCGATTAAGTACCGGGTGTTTGCAAAACATGGGAACCGAGTTTTTCGGCCCGCGTCAATAAAATACAGATCGCAGAAAGCTAAAACACCGTGAAAATGTGACGCTAGGGGTGGTGACTGAACACGAAAAGTTCAGAAATAGATGTTACCTGGATAAAAACAAAAACAGAAAAGGAAACAAGAGAATTACGAAATTTCTTTAGGATCCGACGTTCACCTAAGCCTAGTTTGTCAAAACGAGAAATGACATTGTGGACGGATGTGACATTTGTGTCAGTAGAAAACGCTTGGCCGGAATGGTCAGGATATAATTTTTCTTTTTAGAGCGCAGCTCTTAGGCGCCCGTTTCCAGATTGAGCGGCGTCGCCGTCGCCGTCGGCATAACCGCGCGGTGCATTATGGGACGTTTCCCATAATGACGTCACACATGACGTCACGTGTGACATCACGAGGGTCACTAGGGTTACGAGTGACGTCACGAAGGTTGTGACGTCATCATGAGAAACGTCCCATAATGCACCGCGCGTGACGTCACGAGTGACGTCACGAAGGTCGGTCGTGAAGGTCACGACGAAGATCACGACCTTCACGAGTGTCACTAGGGTCACGAGGACGTCACGAGAGAGGAGGGAGGAGAATTAGGGGAGGAGGAGGTGAGGGCAATGAGAGGAGGAGGAGGAGAAAGGAGGAGGAAGGAGGGTAGAGGAGGAGGAGGAGAAGGAGAGGGGAGAGGAGGAGAGGAGGAGGAGTAGGGGAATATTCTCCTCTCCGTACCCTCGCCTCCTCCTCCTCAAGAGCTGCGCTCTAAATCGACATTACAGGGAGTTGTAAATGTCTCTAATATTTTTGTTTTGTTTTTTTGCTGACAAGCATTTTTTTAACTAAAGTCTACAGCGCACAAAATGCCAGCTCTTGTTTTGTCGATATTAGGCTTAGCTGGACGTTGGAGCATGGAGAAGTAATATTTTTCTATTGTGCATTTTGATTTAGGTAATGTAATGGCCTCAAACTTCCGCGCTCTATCGCCACCGCTAGCGTTACCTTCTCCCAGTTTCAGATTTCTGCGATGCGTAGTTTGTTTGCGCGGGCCGAAAAAGTGATTTCATTTTTTCGAAAACACCCGGTACTACGCGGAAAACGTAGTTTGAGTGACTTCAACGTAATATGCACTCCGGGTAAAGTAGAGGTACTGAATCAGTTTTTATCATTGCTGGGCCTTCGTGCTCCTGCCAAACACCAGTACTACAGATAAATTAGAAGTACTGACTCAGAATATAATAGTACTGTACCTTAATGCTCCTTCCAAACACCGGTTAGACAAAAGCTGAGGGCATCGCATTGCAGTAGAGTTGACGGGACTGCGGCTGTGAACCACGGTTCAGAGACACAAATATTTTGTACAAACACCAAACTCAGTTGTCTAGGGAGATTATTGAGGCCTACCATATAGCAAAAGAAAAACACAGTGCGTGAGCCAACCATCAGTGAACCTCAGGGACAGTGAGATGGCCTTTTTGGATCTTATATAACTTCTCATTCGAAGAAAACGAAAAAGAAGCGACCCCACACTGAAAGAAATAGAAGCGACACCACAGCGAAAGAAAAATAAGACCCTTTACCAGCGTGTTTTCAAAATAAGAAAGTTGATAGTCAGCGCACTGTCCTGTATGTATTTCTCTCCTCTGTGTCCTTTTGTTTCGCGCTGTTTTTCATCATGAACTAAGTTTAAATCGCATTTCAAACCGATGACAGGTTCATCTTTAAATCTAGAGCGAAATTCTGAGCACTTATCGGCCACCTACTTTACGCATTTTTAACGTTTTGTTAATCGTATGTAAATTTGTGCCTATAAAGATGCTCAATTAATTAACTAAATAAATTATTTTTTCTTAATTCTTTTTGTGATGTCGGAAATGAAAAAGTTTAAAGTGGTTGCATCAGATTAATCCCCATTGGAAGAAACTACGAAACAACGTGCAACAATTAAAAACTGTATATTGACGCTAAGTAAACGTACAGAAAATGTGATGTGACACCGACATCAAACACCAATTTGAGTTAATCCTGCACCAAGTCGCGCCATACGCATTTCTAGGCAGGTCAAAATTTGATGTTCATTATTTGTGTTAAGCTAGATAATAAATGCCCCGAGTAAAAAATAAAACGATCAGGCTGACAGGTTCATTTCCAGCCGGATGGTGAACTTGCTGCAGAAATAATAAGCTATGTAGTAAGAAAATTATAGTTTTCATCAAAACGAAATTGGTTCGCTTGACCAGGAGCTATAACGGAGTTGTACATGGCTTCGGATTTCACAGCTACCCGACCGGCTAGCAAGAATTTTTTTATGAAACGAAACAATAAACAAAAAGTATTGAAATAGGAGTGCCATCAAAATTATTATTGATCACTAAAGTGCCCATTTTTAAGTTGGTGAAAGTTCAGGAACTTTGTCTCAGATGAATTTACTTCATCCAATGAAAATATAATATATAATAAAATGCATAACCAGACTATTACGAACGGAACAACAAAAACGAATGCTTCTTTGTGAAAAAAATACTGAATGAACATAAAAGATGTGATACAGTTTATGATAGGCTTCTGCAGGTGCTCTAACTTGCGTTTTTCGATTGTGTTTCTGGTGAAGAAAACATTAAGGTTGAGAAGTTTGATTTCAAATTCATGGTATTCGTTAAGTCACTAAAACGTACTGAAGGATGAAAGCTCAATAACCGAGCATTCTATTTGATTTGTTTTTAAATAACATGCGTATCTCTAAAGATGCAGCTGACACGCCTCACCCTTAAATCTTAATAAACGTATTGTACACAACGTACTGTACCTACGAAGAATGATATTTAATGTGTTCTGGAGTTTTTAGCCCTAAAGTGAAAACAAAACTTTGTAGAGTCGTTCTGAGATACCGAATGATTCGCAGAGTACTAGGACTAACAGTAATATGCACATTCGCTAAAACCACCCCTGTTTCTTAATTACTAAAGGCAATTACATTGTTGTGTTTTTTTTTCTGGGGATTTAGTTGAACACAGTCGGATTACTACAATCTCCTGCTTGAGCGGTTTACAAAACAAGATCCGGTGGAGCCAGTTACAATTTCCTCTTTCTCCTTACTTCACTTTACAACAATGTTATCGTAAGGACACAGACATGTCCGGCTAATAGGCAGGATGTCACTCGCATTAAATGTAAGGGAATAAGGACGTGATGCCCTCGGAAATCGCAGTCAATGCTGCGTTGCATAGAAGAACTGTCTGAAAACGAGACATTGAAGCCTAAAGAACGGCTCGAGCAAAGGTGCCCATTGAGCAGAGTTTGTGATGGGCAGAAGAAGCCGCACCGTTAATGTAGCACACACAAGGGTTGTGTCTCATTAAGTTTCGTCCAACGTAGCCAAGTCGTGCGAGGAAAACTCACAATGTTAGGTGCATGGCACTGCGGACAAAACGTATCAGTGACAAAGGGTCCGACTCGAGTCATAAATGATTGCACGTTCCCTGTTCAGTACGCGTCTTGCAACTACACAAACTAAAAAAGGGATTTCTATTGCTCCAGGTTGAGCCGACTAACAACTGCACGTAGCGTGGTCGAACCTTTTGCCGTTTAAAGTCACCAAAAAAGAAAAAGATACGAGAAAAAACTGTTTATAGTCGTCTGACAGCGACATGCGACCGGTCAGTGTAGTCACTCCGCGTATTATCACAAGAACTGTGCCAGCCGCTCCGTAGTATTGTACGCATTACCTTTTGTGCGAGTAATTGAGCTCTTTCTTTGAGTTCTGTCAGCTGTCGGCACACAATGCAGTCCCTACGAGGAACTTTCAAGTCGTAAGGCTCCTGCGCACGTGACGATAACATTTTGATATTCCTTTCATGGCAAAAGAACAGAAAGTAATATATTTAATAAAAATGTAATAAAAATAATTGCTAAATTTTAAAACGTTTTACTGATTTGTTCTTTGTTTTGTTTTTTGCTATTGCCCGCGGGGGCAACATATTCACTCAACAATGAGGTCTTTTTTATTACTTAATTGCCGGGACATTTATTCTACTTAAATTCCTCGGTAGGGGCTGTGCTCACTTTACTTACCTGCCTTCTGCTTATTTATCGATTTATCGATAAATTTAATAATACTGCGGACACATCCAGATCCAAGCAAGAGTGGCGCTCACGTTGCTTCTGTTTGGAAAGGGCAGGCGTCTGGCAACGTGACTCCCTTTCAGGAAACCTTTGCGAGAACCTTCAAAAATAGAGAAAGCAGGAAGGCTGCATAAAACCGCAAAGCATTTCGTCATCGCGCGCCAACCGTCTTCAACACGACAAAACTTTATATATTTGCAAGATGGCGTGATGGAAGGTAATAAGGAAGTCAACTCGTCAATTTGCTTTTCCGTGATTGCGACAAATCAGGAGAAGGTGGTCGATACCTAAGCGGATGCAGAAGCAGTTCGAAGCAATGATCCAGGAAAAGGTTGTCGCAGTTTGTAGTATGAGAATGAGCCAGCCACAATTGTACGACAGCCGTTTTCACGTCTCCATCACAGTCGCTGACAGCTTATCAAGTGCGGGCACGGCAAATACAGAGCATCACTTAATTATTACTCCGCAACCAATAAGGTCGCGACACTAACCAATAAGAACGCCAAAGAAACAAAAGATGTCAGGATGTGTGAAGCGTGAACCTAATAAGCCACGCTCTGCGTTTCTTAAGATGTCTGAGTGAGTATACAGCGCGGTCCCGAATACGAGGGAAGCCTTTAAAGTGACCGCGTAAATCATTTCGTCAAAGTATCCGTCACTGATTTACTACAGATGTTCCTGAAGGTGGTGGAAGCATCGACATCAATATTTCGAAGAATAGACTTACAAGTGTAAAAAGTAAGAACAGAAATAAATATGACTGATTTTCTACTTACGACGCCAGTTTGCTATCCGGGCGCCCTCTGACTAGCCGAACAACCGACAGATGACGGCAGCGAGGCCCGGCGTCTCAGCAACAGGCCCGTCGTGCCAAAAGCAGACGATGTTTCAGAGTCATACATCAAGCAAAAGGACGAGGGACGACATGGGTTATGTATGAACGTTTAGATCCCAAAGACGCTGTGCTCAATTTCAGACGTCACTTACCAGCAAGGGCCCAGTTTGAATGTGAGCGCCGTATCAGCGTTCGACTGGTAGTCGCATTCAGTCAGGGAAAACACGAAGCTCACGCAGTGCCGGTGTCAAACTCGAGCCTCGCGATAGCCTCCCGTAAGAGACGAGAAAGTGTGTCACCACGGCTTTTCTATATAGAGGATGTATTGCGTTTATTAGTTATTTTGTAATAATTCATTTAGTTATAGTTTTGGTTTTTG
This sequence comes from Ixodes ricinus, assembly GCA_037355805.1. Taxonomy (NCBI): domain Eukaryota; kingdom Metazoa; phylum Arthropoda; class Arachnida; order Ixodida; family Ixodidae; genus Ixodes; species Ixodes ricinus. The sequence goes on along the minus strand of JAZHYW010026333.1, from coordinate 34,109 downwards.
CTAGTAAAATATTGACATTTAAAATTTACAAAACATCAAAACTGCGTGAACAAACAAATATGCCCATTTACAATAACTAACCTAATAATAATGCATTTGTAAATTCAACTGCCTTCGGGCACTCGCCACAGAAACACAAAATAAATCACAAAAGATTGACCCGTGACTGTGCATATTCCTAGCTAACAATGATTCCGCGCGCAGCGTTTTTGACTTATTTGAATTTCTGTGGAGAGCCTTTTATAATATTATTTGATACATCCCTATTTTTTATATTCATATTGTATTTTAGTTACCCGCTTCTATCACGAATTACGATGATAATGGGCTGCGTATTTTATTTTCAGGAAGCATCCGCCCTTGTCTTCGACGCAAGAAGACCAAATGTTCGACTATACGACCAACACGGCGGACGATGACGTAGCACTCCGGTGGCGCTGCTGTACGGCAGGGCGCATTCGCAGACGGTTCCACGCGACGCGGAATCGGAGTTTCTGCGCAGGCGCGGTGCCCACCTCGCGTGTGAAAGCTCCGCGTCATGCCTCGTGGGGGACTTGTTCGAGGCGCGCGTTGCCTTCGCTTCGACGCGCGCCGCTGATGGCCTTCCTTTGCGACGTCACGAGAAGAACGCTACGGCCTTGTCTTCTAGGAGGTGTTGGCACAGCCGACTGGAACTCCCAACTTCCTCTCCTGGCGCAAGAGGACTTCCTTCTCCCCTGTTCTCTCTCCCTACACCATATATACAGACGTAAGGTTAATAAATGTTCGTTGCTATTTGGAAGTTGTCGTTTGTCGTAGTTGTCCGTCTCTTGTTCCTTCCTAATTCTCAGTACTCTTGACAGCACGCTCGTCGTTCACGTACGAAGAAGAAAAGGTTTCTCAGTTGAAGATAAAGTAAGTAGGCAGGCGAGCTGGTTGATGTTACACATTTTAGGCGTTTGTGACGTTTTGTGTGTTGTCCCCTTTTTCGTCCGTCGTCTCCGATTTTTCAAAAATGTGTTTCTCAGTTCCCTAAGAAATTATTAGGAGAGCTTACTTATTCCAACTGAGCTATGGAAATGGCCGCGTAGCTCACGATACCCTTGTTTCGTGTTGTTGCTATTGTCTTCACAGCAAGTAATATTGTAATTTTATTAGAAAAATGAATTTCTCAAGTTCTTATTTTTCTTCTTTCTTTAACTTTTCATGAAGTGCAACTTTCAGAAAGTTTGTACGTTAGGGAGCTCGCGAAGTTCGTTCCTTCTACCCAAAAAATGTTGTATTAACGCCACTGCTCTAAACTGGATAATATTATATAGTCCTTACATACAGACGTTCAAGCATGAAGTTAACGCAGGTAAAAGGCACAATTATAGTGATAAATTGAGAATAAAACCCAGGTTTATCAGCCTGAATAACTAACATACGCATTGCGAAAAGCTAAAACTGATAAAGAATGTGGCAGCCAGCGATTGTGGAAAAATGCGAAAGTTGGAGTATATGAAAATATGGATCAAAAGAGACAACAAAAAACAATATTATTTTGAGCCACCTAAGATTCATCAAATGTAAATTGGTGAATATGGGGGCATATAATAATCAAGTCAATAAATAAACTTGTAAAGCAAGCAATAACTCAATACCGTTTAACTGACCATTTGTTTTCACTGAAATAAATGCTTCAGAGTTCCCACAATTTAAAATTTCTGTTTGATGAATATTGAAACTTAGGCGGACATAGGGCTCCAAAAGAGACTTTAGTGTTATTTTGTACCTTTTGATCCAGGTAACGTCATGCACTCGCACTTTGACATTTTGTCACCACCCATTAAACCACATTTGCTAGCAGGAATTTCAGCTTTCTTCGATGCGTAGTTCATACGGGCCGAAAATCCGTGTTTCATTTCTTGGATCTGACCCTCTAGAAGGCAACGCGGCTTTGCAGCGTAATGTGTTTACTAGTTAGGAACTATAGCAAAATATCGCAATCCGTCTTGTCCCCGAAGTGTACATATGTTTGCAGTAGAGAAATGAAAGCTTCATTCCTCGCTTGTTAAAGTTGACTTTCTAGGCTATGAAAAAAAATGGAACTTAGTGTTTTAGTCTGATAAAGAAACAGGATTGAAAGACTGCTTTACTTTTGCCTCTTCACTAGAGACAACTGAGTAGTAACACTTGTGGCATCCGAAATAATACATCATTCTTGGCCTTAATCGTTCCTTAAAATTTTAGCTGATTTTCTACTACGATTGTGCTCAAAGAGTACGTTTTTTTAAATTCAATCCAGCGCAATAAATGAACAGATAGCAAATATCGGCGGACTGCAGATATGTCACGAGTTTATTTATCCTGAAAATAAACAATGTTTTCTTTTCTGTTTTTTTTTTGTATATTCTACAGTACCATTATGTACTCAGAATGGCAAGATAGCAAATACCTTCTGTATAATTACTGGCGGGTCTTGCGTCCCCACCTTAAAAAACAAAAAGAAGAGTATTTTGCTGTAGTTTAGCCGCCGAAAATATGGTTTGCTTATACGAATTTGCAGAGGTAAAAAGTAAATATCGAAACCTGGTGTGCGATTTTATTTTATTTTTTATTTCGTGCTTTCAATCGTTTTGAAACTAACTCGTGCCATACTGCAAGTGAAAGCAAGATACGGTTTGATGGAGTCTAAATAAAAAAATCGCTCCAGTTTATTTCCGGTTTGAACACAAAATAACTAACACAAAACATCAGTCAATTGCAAAACCTGTGAAGAAAACGGTACATGTAAACAAACACGGGAGTGTTGTTTATGACGTAAATAGTGCATTATATAATTAGATTAATTCACGGTGAAACAAACCACAACCCCGCATGATGGCAGCGGTAAATCACGGTGGCGCTCGCGTTGTTTGCGCGGGAACAAGCAGCGCAGCACGGCAAAGCGTTTTTTATGTGATCTTTATAATTACCGTATGTAGGTTATGTTTCTTTCCCTGCACATTCTGTCTAATCTTCGCAGTGTTCAACGTATTTCCACGTTACCAGAACAAACTACTCAACATATTACATAGACAGATACCAGGCTCCATGAAACAATGAAATAATTGCACCTCTGGCGATTTTTGCATGGTTTTCTGAGCAATCTTTGCGCAGATTAGAAGGGGTCATGATTAATTTATAAACAAAAAGTCTTATAGGTATATTCCGACACAATTGAAACCTATAGGTGTCCCTCGTTTATTATATTTACAATATAAATGCACGTTGTTTAATGCTTCAAAAGTATATTTAATGGCGGTGGTTTAAGGTTACATCAGATATGTTCTGAGTGGAAGTTCTCAGTGTGAACGTTAACAAACATATTGTTTATAGAGACATTAATTACAGATAGAATAAATGCAGAAACCGGCACACTAAAATTGTAGTTATCATTTTTATAACTTTTTTTATGCCGTCATAAACGTAAACAAGATAGCTCTTAGTGAACGTTGTTTTGTTGCGTGCAATTTCGTTTCCATTTGTTTTATTAACTGTAGTAATATTGGTTGACAACTCGTAGAGGTTTATTTGACTTAATTGTGAGAATAAACGAAACCTTGATGTAGCTGAAAGTAATCGCAGCTATTACTTTGCACGACTTAATATCAATAAACGTATTTTATATTATTATTAAAAGTAACTAATTGGTGAAGTGGTGATAACTCCGAAATAAAAGACACTCTACTACCAAAAACAATGTCCTGATGTAAAACCATAGATATTATTACGAATAAAAACATAAACTTGATTAATAAAATTTAAAATGATACGTTTAATGCGGCGAACTGAGACATGAGGTAACAAAGAACGTACCTACTTTAACAGTGACGGAATGACGACTCCCTCAAGCAGCCATGCGAAGCTCATTTTGTAAGACCAGTGGGCATCTAGAAGTTGCCGAGCTCGAAACAAAAATAAGACTGTCGAGTCATCTGGAACATTCCAGTCATGCAAGCAAAAGAGATTTAAAAAGACCAAGCCCCTGCGGAGATCAACCCCAGCCAGCGGCGTGGGAGTCAAATATGCAGCTGACTCGGCTATTCGCACGCGGCAATATTAAGAGCAAGATAAGAAGATGCAGTCAAGTCCTAAATGCCCTAATTTGCGTTATTTTATGTCACTGTTTAAAATGCTAGTTAAATTTAAGCTCCAGTGTGTTCCCAACTTCATAAGCATATTATAACGAGAACTAATGAGTCAGTATCAAGTCGAACAAAAGCCGGGCAGTCTGAATGTTTAAAAGCTGGGTCTTGTCAGGTGTACACGTTCTCACTGATGCAGTCCTTCTTAGAAGCTTTACAAGAAGACCTTTGGAATAAACCTGGAAAAGTGAACATTCAACCAAAGAGCGTGGCAGCGCGGTCACGTCGAGCCATTCATGATGCAGGAGACTGCGCAATCAGAGTGTGTCGTCGCTGCATCCCTGCAAACCTACGTTATTATTTTCTTGCTAGTCCAACTTACCCGTCACCTGTTGATGAAGCATGGCCTGGTATAAGAACATGCCCGATTTGCGGCGACCTTTGGCAGAAAAAAGAGGGGTTTACACTTCAAAAGGGGTGGTCTTATATAACTTTTGATCGCGTAATATAACCGGGTGACAAAACGAAGAGCGTGTCCTTTTTATTGATAAAGTCAGGAAAAATATTTCTGATAAATATTTTATTGTTCTACTGTTCAATGTCTGTGATAAAAAGGACATTTCTAGCACGATTAAAATACTTAGATAACTTTAACTGAGATAAGGAAGAAAAGAAGAACATAAGACACCACTTTATATGTGTTTCTAGTCCTTATCTGCCTCTAGTTGGGTTAAACAAGCTTTCCACCAGCTCTCCTGCGCGCTCTTTCTTCTCTCAGTTAAAACACTGAGCCGGTATTGAAAGCCCGGCTTTGATCACTCAGCACTTTTGTGACTTTTGTTAAAGCACGGAAACATAAACGTGAGCTTCCGACGATTATACGTGATATCGCCAACGTTTCACTTCCGATCCACAAGTGTTGCCCGATTGTCACAAGCAAAAAAAACATTTAATGCTTTTTTTATAATCCGAATTTTCAATTCTTTTTATTATTTTTGAAGGCGAGGACAGATCTCGCATCGAGGTCATTCCTAGAAACGACTAATTCAGCACTTCCGATTAGATTGAAACGCCTTGAGAGAGTATGGAAAAGGAAATATATAACGGCAAAGTTTTTGAAAACATGTCAAGTTTGCGAGAAACGCAGGCTGCCGTTAAAGGATTTGGAGACCTACTGCTGCATCAACAAATTTTGAAGTCTATTGCAGCTTCTAGCTTCAGCTTATTTAAGAACATTGGTACAATATATTCTCAGCTGTTTCAGATTCTTCCTTAGGAATCTTTCAGTCCTTATGGGTATCGAGCGAATGGATGCCTGGTGATACCGAAGCAGAAGCGGCTTATTCCTACGGGTACGTCCAATCCTAAAACAACTGCCACCTGATCTACACCTCACCAGATGCTCCCTAACTTGGACTCTATAGAGGAAAGTCAATCTGGTCGCCCGTACGTTTTCGGTACGGTCTACGGCCCGTCGGTTGACCTTGGCGCTGCAGCCAATCGCGGCAGTCGTCGATCTCGCCACATTTCTCGCTGAGTTATCCAGCTTACAGCCTCAGGTCAACTGATTTGGGCGAACTAAGATAAGGGCGAACTTTTTTCTGATTTGTAGGAATTAATTTACAATATATTCAAAAAAACAATATTCTCTTACGTGTGCGCTGAATTTTATTCTAGTTTTTACCCTTACGAAAATGGCATATCTGAACCTATATATAAAAAAATAGATACGGTTATATAAAAAATTGGGCAGATCTGGCGATATCAAGTAAATCAGTTTATATAACTATCAGCCAGATCTGCCCAATTTTTTATATAACCGTATCAGGGTCTTGTTATGGAGATATCAAGACCCTGATAACCTTGATATACAGTTTTTTTATTCTTGCAGTTTGTTTTAAAAAGCCGCTAAAGCCTACACTTATGCGGTTAGTGCGAGTGAGTTATACGCCCAGGGGACATTATGTGGGTGGCTAATTTTTGCAATAGGTCGGCTAATGATTTGAAATTCACTACCTAATTTTTAAATTAGTGAAAATAGGCATATGGCTCCAATTAGAAACTTGCTGAACGTCGTCCAAAATCTCTAAATCAGTCATTTTCAGAAAGACTTTCAGCGCGTGAAGAGTTACCACTCGTGGAGCAGGTACAAAGCTAGCGGTTTCGGTCAGGCGCCCGCTCAATTTTTCCGTCTCTTATCTAGCCAAAGTCTTGTACCTGGTCCACGAGTGGTAACTTCAGCGCACTACTGCGCTTCACACGCGCTCAAGTCTTTCTAAAATTACTGATTTATGGGTTGGACGGCGCTCAGCAAGTTTCTAATTAGACCATATGTCTATTTGCACTAATTAAAAGTAAATTAGTGAATTTTAATTAATTAGCCGACTTATCACAAAGATTAGAAAACTACGGTTGTCCCCCTGGGCCGTATAATTCACTCGCACAAGTGTAGTTTTCACGGCCTCTTTAAAACAAATCTGCAAAATAAAAATAACACCCGGTATTTAGGCGTTGCACGTACGTCACATCATGACGTCGTGCCCGGTATCCACCATGCTGGTGGTTGACTCTTCGACTCTGCATGAGCGAGAGCAATGGTAAACTCGTGCCGCGCTCGGCTGCAGCAATTACCCGGTATCCCGACGATCGTCCGATCGTTTCGTCAGGCATGAACCGCCAGACGAGTGTCCGTCAAGTTGAGAGTATGAGCGGCGGGAGGGATACGCCCGCGGATTACCGAGTTTGCGGCGCATCTCATAGCGGCGAGCAACTGCACTTTTCTTCCGTTGTTTACGTTCGCGCACGCCTTTGCATCGGCTTTTGCCCATTCGTAGGTGTAGATGCGCTATGTCTTTCGCTACATAACGCCGTTCCCCGCTTCGAGCGATTGTCGCGCCGCAGGCCGCTAAACGGCGATCGAGCGGCGGCGGCCCGTGTGCAAGCTAGCGGAGACGCCGCCGTCGAGGGGATCGGTTTGTGCCGTCTGCGAGACGGTAACCTTTGCAAGGAGCGAAGGTATGTAGGCAAGCCGGTTAGGAAACATCATAATATCAACCCTGAGTCCATGAGAGTTGTACGTTATTTGATTTATCCTTACCTCAGGGTTTAGATTATGACGGTAACCTAGCGTTGTTTGCCAGTATTTCGCAAAATCGTAACAATCTTTCTACAAGCGACTCGTAAAGCCGCGCGTCAAATTTTAAGAGCGCGCAATTAAGATTCTTTGTTGTTGTTGTCCTTCTTGGCGACACGTCAAAACTTTGTCAGCGGCATATTGTAACTTTCTGCTTGCCGAAACATTCTGCACAATTATTCTCCCGGCTGCCGGGAGATAGACTTAGCCTAATCACTAAAAATCAGCAGAACCCATCCTTTGGGAATGATTATCTACGTTAATGCGAATAGCATCAAACGGTGCGGAGTTATGCGCGTTCGTCAGGTGGCCGGCACACTCTAGATACGCCAGCCCACTCTTGAGGCGATTCTAAATTTGTTGACACTTTCACAGCCCTGCACACGATCTCCGCAGCCCAGCACGTGCGTTTGTGTCACTTAGGAAGGCGAGCAAAGCACGCGCCATACGCACAAACACTCAAAATGGTACCGACCAGACTTTCTGGCGTCTCAGCTAGTCTCGACCAACGGTACTCTAAACGGTTGTTTATATCTTTACCATAGGACGCGCTTTACAGCGCTGTCACAGCTACCGGTGCGCGCGCGTTCCATGCACGAGGGCTCATTCCGCTCTCGTGAGGCTGAGCACGGCCGCTGCATCACCCTCTCCCGCGCTCGGGAGAGGGTGATGTAGCGGCCGTGCTCAGCCTCACGAGAGCGGAATGAGCCCTCGTGCATGGAACGCGCGCGCACCGGCAGCTGTGACAGCGCTGTAAAGCGCGTCTATGGTAAAGATATAAACAACCGTTTAGAGTGCGTTGAATGACTGCCTTCATAGCTCTGTGGTTAGCGCGTCTGCCTGCTGATCAAAGGGTCAACGGTTCGAATCCCAGCCGGCGCCGGTCTTTTTATTTATTTATCGACCCGCGGCGTAAGAGGTTAGATAGCCAGATAGATGACGATACATAGCGAAACGTGCGTGAAGTAGCCAAAGAATGCTATTCGCATTAAAATAATCTGGAAGAGTACCTTTAGGAAAATGATCTATTGTCGCGAAGTAGGTTGCAGCGCACTTACGTTGACGAGACGGGACTTGAAAGGTAATCCAAGATAGATGTCGACACGGCCACGGCGTAATCACCTCTCAAACAAATAAACGAGAAGGAAGGTGTCCGTGAAGATTCAACACGATGTGGCACAAGCTGTCATTTGTAGAACTGGGCAAAACGCATCACTAAATATTATTGGGCTTCTTTGAGAAAATCGCTTGCAGAGGCAGAAATTCGCAGCAGCCATGCAGGGCGCAAAAAAACAAGAAACTGCGGTCGGCCGAACGACATTCCGATATTGGCAAGGTCATCCGTCAGGCCACGTGATCAAGCACATTCTATCGAGCATTCAGCTTAGGGAGAGAGAAAAGGAGATAAGGACAGGCCAAAACGGAAGTGCACGAACAAAATGCTTATCTTAGGGGGCATCAACGTGTGTATTTGTCACTTGTCCCCAAGGTTGATAGTGCAGTGAATGTTATGTGCGGCCTTGGGCTCCAGGCAGGTGCCGTGTTCTGCTTCATCACCAGCTTCTAGACTGAAGTCACGTGACCTGACCGGAGACACGATTGGCCTAAAACATGCATAGCGTCTACCCTGCTGTCAATACCGAGTGAACATACCACTCTATGAAGTCCAACTTTTGAACTTCAAAGGAGCTGTCTGGCTCGAAAGTAACCCAAAACGATGCGAGTTTGACGATACTATTTTTTACACCGTATAACCCACATCATAATTTAAAATGAAGAAATAAGCGCGACTATTTTTTTTTGCGCATGATGTCCACAAATAAATAAATAAAATAAATGTGTATATATATATTTTTACCAATAAATTTAAAATTATGTGCACACTGCTGTTAGGTTCGCGTTTTTAAATTTCAAATTTTTTTACGAAAGAGTTGCGCATAAAAAGACACGCCACGGACAGCTACGTCTTCCGACTTTCAACACGCGATGAATCACACACGCTCGCAAGCGGATGGTTACGATGCTGCTGAACGGTTTTTGAAAGATGCTGCGTAGGGGCGCAGCGAGCTTTGCAGGCATTCGAAGGAAAAAGGATTCGGGACGACGAAGTAGCGTCTTGCATCTTCAAGTAAGCTAACGGTTCGTGTTTCCCCGCTCAATTTAGCGGGGAAACACGAGGCTAAGCAATTTCACCGCTAGATTTAGCGGGACAATTGGCGTCAAGTGACACTAAGTACCAGTTGAGTTTCTCGCTAAATTTAGCGGGGCGGTTACTCGATGGCGACGCGGACACCACTTAACTCCGAAACAGGGCGCCTAAGAGCTGCGATCTCAACATTATTTGATTAACTCGCTTTCCGATCTTATGCGCTAAATCGTCACAATGTCACACATCAAACAGCCGCAGCCAAATTTCATGTCTTTCAATCTTCTAAATTGCGCAATTGGTTAATTGGTCCAAATACCTGGAATAACTTCACGTTAACGATGTTAACAATAATTAACCAATTATATGAGACTCATGCAATATAGATCAATCAACTTGTCTTGGCGAGTACATATGACTTATTGCTAGCACGACCTGAAACGGGCCCATATATCATTATCAGGGGCAATATTTGCAGGCGTATATGGCGAAATAGAGAGACGCATGTTACGCACTTATACGGCCGCATCTGGCGGTATTTGCACACTTATATGAGCGATATCTGGGCGTATTTACTCCATATATTCCCTACCTAGCTACTTATATTATCATATCAGGCAGTATATAGAATATATCAGGGCGATATCTGACATTTTCGTACGGGTAGTGAAAGCTGAAACAACCGCGACACATTTGTTCATTAAAATGTTGGGTAGAGTTCAGATTTATGAGATTCACAATTATATTTAAGGGCACCTCTCAATCTTAAAATTGATGAGAAGAATTCTTGCTAGAAACACATTTTAGGGTGTCATTTTGTTATGTTTATAGTGATTGGGAAAGTGCCCTCTCTCGTAATTAAAATCACCAAAGGATAAAACTAGGCATAATAGCTCTCAAACATCGTGGTGCTAATGCTTGATTTGTTCAGAAACTAGCTCGCACTTTCTGATTAAATGTCCGTCACAAAGATATTCATAAATTAGTTGATTGCGTAATAAACCAGCCTTTTTTATTTCAGGAATGGTTGACACCAACATGCAGCCGTTGCCAAATCATCACAAAGAGGCGTGTTTATTATGAGAGCGTACGCCCCACTCGTTCGAGGACTTACACGAATTGTCACTGACCACCTGTCGTGAATATTATGTTGCATTATTGTTAAGTTTTGACCATACGCGCGGGTTATTGTGGTTACCCATCGTCGCGTCTGTCAATAACGCGAGCGATCAAAGAGGATTTAATACTGTAGTCACTGACAAGGTGATAGCGGCTGAAAGGACACTTCAGCAGACCCGCCCCCAGTATGAGCTTCTCGCCTTTGGCCATAGCCTCCTCTATAATGACAAGGCCTGGTAGATCGCCACGAGAAGCGACCGCCGAAATCGAACAGGTAGAGCGGCAGACAACGGATGAGAGGAGAGCCACGTGACGAGCGCCCTGCTGCGACGGGACGCCGAAAGACACTTCTCCCGAGAGATGGAATGTCCGCTCGTGCTCCTCGCGTTCCTCGCGCTGTCGCTTCTTTCCTCGTCGGGTTTGAAAACCATGTTTCGGGTCCTCTGCCGTTGATAAAGCTGCGCGCTGACGTACAGGTTCCCCGAGAAATGACTCTTCGATGCTCTGTGCTACCAGATCCTCGCGCTCCGAATCTGCGAACGGGCACTCTACGGCTACGTCGTCGAACTGCCAGGCTTTGTGAGCATAGAGGAAGTTATGCTTTGACAATCTTTCGACGTCTCTCGAGCGAGCGCCCGCAACGAAACCACAACAGGAGGCACTTAGCGCGTGTTGAAGGCCGCGGCCGTTTTAAAGTATGAGAATGCTTAAAATTGGGCTGTACTTCGTATCTGTCCAAGTACAGACTCAGCCCACGCTACGAGTTAATGGTATGCAATCAACCAGCGTTAAAAGCGCAAGTAACTAGGCCTTTTCTGTTTTGATTGGTTCAGCGATGATAGAAAATGTACAGAAACATGACGAACACAATTATGTTGCGCTTTTGAGGCTGTGTGATTAGTCCCACTATCTCGCCTAGCGTCAGTTGAGTCTGGGCTTTAGCTGAAACGATGCACTGTTGGCTTTTCTTCGCTTTGAATAAACTGTGCTCCTGAGGATTACGAACAACAACATTCAGACGAGGAAGATGACGCGACATAAAACTGTCAGTACACACTAACCGCTGCTTATTTTTTTCTTCCACACAAGATTCGAGAAAAAGCGAAAAGAGATGGAAGAGTGAAAGAAAAAAGGGGTTGGGGGATGAGTGAAAAAATAGATAAAAACCGAAGCGGATAAACAGTTGTTCATTCTTTACCTATGGTTTTTGATACTTTCCCGCTTTTTTTTCTTCTCTCTCTGCCTTTTCTTTTCGCTATATATTTGCGTTTGTGGGAAAGAAAAAACGGGGAAGGGAAAATAAACATTTGTTTGCGCCTACTTCTTTATGTCGCGTCCTCTTCCTCGTCTCATTATCGTTATTTGTAAGCTTTCGCAGCGCAGTTTAATCAAACCCAGCCGTTCTCATTCCTTCAGTGATTGTGCCAAAATCCTTAGGGTACCTTAGGAATCCATTGCTCTCATGTACGAGAACTAAAATCGGTAAGAAGCCCAGACTCGCGGAGACACGTTGACGCGTCCAAGCGTCTCCTTGGGGATTGATCGTCAAGCAAACAAGTGCTCTCCGAAAAATCGATCGCCACGGCGCCGCTGGTGATGCACGAAACATTTCCGGCTTATCGACGGAAGGGAACAGAAACAGGCACCAATCATTGCAAAAGCGAATGGAACGAAGCTCCAAACTGATGACACTACTTGGTCGGTGGTTTTCGGTAGCATTTAATCTTTTTTTATTTTTGTTATTTAGGAGGTGAGGTTAGTTTTTTAATCATGAGATGAGACATTTGTGAATTAGTATGCGCACAACTAGAACGCCGAAAAATCAATAAAGATTGAATAAAGACAAAACAAATGTTTACACGCATAATATTAAGTGCGCAAGTATTCACTTTAAGAAATATTGTCTTTTTTCTATTCTTACTTGTAGAATCTTTTCAGCTCATTCCTGTAAAAACTGCCCTGCCACAACATGTTCTTTAACGGATACGCGTGAGACAATAGCTCATATGGCATTAGATCGGAATATTAGCCGGCGCACGTTTATGGCACTTAGCGGTGAATCATGAAAATTCTATTTCTAAAATATTACGGTAATACTAGTTGGATTTAATAAAACTTCCAAACATCAGAGCCATGAAAATTGCAAAACCATGTAGAAAAGCAGTAAAATAAAATGTTTACTGGGTTACGGGCTTGAGTTGAGCTAGTTGGTGCATTACTGGGATAGGACCAGCTTGAACTTGGGAGACGAGATTTTTTACGTTTTCTCGTCTCCCAAGTTCAAGCTGGCCCTACCCTAGTTTTACTGGGTTTCTTGGAAAGGGTGCACCACCACAAGCAGATACCTTCACTGGAAAAGCCCAACTTAAAAGAGACTGTTCCTGTGTTGGGCGTTTATATTAAGGTGACCCCGGTTTCTGAACACTTAAATTATGGCGTTACATCTTTTAGGCAGTAACAGTTCCTTTAGACGCTTGAGAGTAATGTTTCCTGCTATACTTCTCTAGAACTACTTTGATTTGAAAATCTTGAAGAGGCTTTATAAAAAGGAGCGTGGAGATACCACATTTTGAGGAGGTGACGACGCTCAATTTTATTCGATGAAAAACACCCCATGTCGCCATGAGAATTAAAGCTTTCATCGAAGCCGGCTCGAGCGAACAGGCCTGGCGCACTACTGCTGCAGGATCGTTGTCATCTTCGTTACGTTACGATAAAATGTAGTGACGACGTCTGAGAAGTATTCAACAAAACGAAAACAAAACGCATCACGGTCCCTTCAAGCCACAACAGGCTGAGGGTTTCTACGGTTTCCTTGTGATCGTTGAGTGCGCGTTAAAGCTGCCTGCTCGTGGAGTCGCCTGCTCGTCTTGCTCGGACGTGAACCCTCGGCACAATAGCCTCAAGGAATTCTCGACCCCGCTTTCTTTAGTCGTTTATGTTTATCGTCTTCAGGAGTTAATTAAACGGGCGGGAGCTGTCTGGCGCCTAACAGCAAAACTCGTTGTCCTCATTTACTTTTTTGTTTCTTTTATTAATTTGTTTTAGAGACTTTCGTGAGCCCCAATATGTGCGCCCCGAAACGTGTTACTGCTCGGTCATTCTTTTTTTCTGAGATCCTCGTGAAAGAATTTGCCGGTGGAATTCCTCACCAGGGTTCCGAATATTTAGGCAGCTTCTTCGTTTCTTTTTTTTTATTAAATTTTATTCAGTCTTTTAGCCAATGAAAGATGACTCCGTTGTTTCTTCTTCAAACCCCATGTCTCAGCATATATCAGACTTCATATTTGATGTTATTTAGTTAGAGTCTAGCCTCGGTCGCTAGAAAATTTACCGAGTTGTTTCTTACCAAAGAGTGGCTGGAGCACTATCTTGAAGAAGAAAGTGTTGGAAACGCCTGATTTCTCTACGAAAGCACTTTTATGTATTCTCTTTTTTTTAAATAAATATAGATATTAACTCCGTTGGAGTTGTCAATATGTTTTGGGAAAAATACACCGCTTGAATTGTTTAACTCATTCCTAGAAGCGCGTGATATCTCTTATGTTGCTTCTCTCATCACGAAAAAAATATATAATTGTTAATGTCTCTCACTACTTCCAAAATACCAGCCATTGGTGACCTGTAATCTTACTTACTAAATTAGATGCAGTGTATAAGCAAATGTTCTTTTCGATGAGTAAATTTGGGACAACCCATTAGTTGTGCGGTTTCGATATATGATATGATTTCCGTTTAAAAATGTCTAAATCCTCTCATTTAGATCGCGCACATTCACAGGTATAATTTCTGTTAGCCATTGCTCGCCCGTGAATATTTGGAAATTCGTTATGAGGTTTATTTGTTGGATGGCACCTTGACTTGATTTTCTCACGCTTACCCCTTAAAAGCTTCATTTTTCCACTCAATTCCCACGATATTAACCAGCATCCACTCAGATGTACTCTTTCAAAAAATACCTTCACCGTTTCGCGCACTGGCAGGTTCGTTTTTAACATAATAAAAAACAATCGTTTATATTACGTATGCAAACCTTCCAAGTTTGCGTTTACATCCCTGGAGACATGAGTGTTCTCGTGCCTAACAGTGAGGCTCGAGGAGCTTTGAGAATTTGTTTTTATATCGACAACTTTTCCTGTCAGGAACATCCTGCCCTTCACACGCTTCAGAACTCTAAGTAAACAGAATATACGAAACGATAATTACAGATTTCTTTTTAAAATCCTTGCCTCGCCATTCGAAGTGATTTTTCGTGTAGGGGCCTCTAAAACAACGAGCTGAGGACCTTAGTTTCGGAAACACTAATAGTCACTTAGCTTTCGTCGAGGCAAAGGTAGAGCTCGTACCGACATTAGCACTTCAAGCAGGTGTTCAGAGCTTGAGCACGCGCTCTGCAATATTTTCTTTTTCCGACGATATATATTCGAAGAAAAGATAAACACCTCGGTTGTGCTCGTACTTGTACCGCCTACCATCGTGTGGTATTGGTGGAATTATGACGGGTGACACGAACAGCCCAAATTGCAGAACACTGGCATGGGGATGATCAAGGCGCCAGACGAAGTCCACAGTCACGGCGTTCGCAATTTTTGCTGCTTCATTAGTTTCAGTAATTTGTAAAGTGTCGCTACATTACAGCGAAAAAAAACAGAAATCAGCAGAAGAAAGTCAGATGTTAAATGTGGTTTCTACCGCGTCAAAACGTAATTCCGGGAAAAGAAACTGCGCCATTTGGGCGGGACTTACCCTCTCATGATAAAAACCTGTTGTTGTTTTTGTTTTTTGACAATAGAGAGGTATAGACATTGGCCCCATATAATTTCCTTTTATGGTGAATCACCACACAACTGGAAGCCACGACGTCGAAAAATATTTATTTCATTTCTAAAACATTAAACGCAAAAACTCTTTCGTTATAGAGGTTATTATGTTTATGTAAATGTTCTAATTCTAAGCTCATTTTCGGTTAAAGTGAAATATTTAGCAAGAGTAGAACACATTTTTCAAATACAAATCTACAAAAAAGTGTTCAAAGTAATGGTAATTTTTTTGTTTTCTTTTAATTTTTGAAGGTAATTGGGATGATAAACATAATACCCGTTGTTCTAAAATCATTAAATGCCTTCAGGAACGAGAATCGAAATGTAAGTCACTAATAGAATTCCTCTCAGATATTGTGTAAAGGCAGAGGCACGAGGCCAAAGATCTTTAAATTGCGCTATTAAGAAAAGCAAGCATCGAACACAATTAAAAAAGCATTGGAATCCTATTCTATTCTAACCTGATTCATCCAACATAAACTGCTGTACAAAGAAATATATATATATATATATATATATATATATATATATATATATATATATATATATATATATATATATATATATATATATATTAATTACGTATAGGCACGCGCGCCTTGTGTATATCTGACTTGCAATTGGCGTTACATCAGCGCATTCACTTACTATATATTATGTGTATATTGTCAATTGCGATCTCTAAATTACTTATAATAGTTGAAGATGTTGCGACAAACAACACGAATGTCTTACAATTCCATTGCCTGTGTCTATTTAATATAATAAATAAAAGCTTGTACTGGGATTGGATGAGTTTTAATGTACTAAAAACAACAAAAACTTTAAGAAATTTGGAAAGCAATTTGGAGCTCTACGCTACGTTTTTCTTGCTTCGAATTAATTTGTGTATGCCTTGAACTTTTTGTGAGAAAACCTGAGGAATAAGTCATCGAAACTTTTAATACGTGTTCTCAATTTCCCTAATCGTTGCTTTAAATGCGCCGGGTATCACTGAGCCCCAATGTTCAAAACTTGAAGGAAATGTTTTTTGTTGTCGTTTTTATTCAACAATGTCGAAGAACTGTTTGCGCTTAGGTAGTCCACCTTTTCACCCAATTTGCAATAAAAAGATAGAATTTACATGCTACCCGAGCGCGCAATTTTGGAGGGAAAAAAAAGTGTTGCTGGTGCCCTTATTATGTGCACGGAAGCATTAAACTGAGGATTGATGTTAGCCGCAGCAGCTCAGCAATAATAATTGCACTACTCTGGAGAGCACGCAGGATACTCATGATCAAATTACATGTTTTAGGAAAGTACTTTACATCAAAACCTCCACAATAACTTTCAGAGTATGTTAGAAACTGCTCGGGTAAGATAATCCTTTAAGACCTTGGATGCCTACCCTGCAGTTAAGCAGACGCTCGAAGTGGGAGTTCCATCTTCTTCGTATCGTGGTTCGTAGCATTTATGATGGGCCTCAACATTATGAATAAATTAAAAACAAAATACACGAAGAAATGATCTTCCCTTTAGGTGTTGAATACGTAACGAAGAGGAAATCTAAGCGCAGTTCGCCCACGTTTTTGTAATGTATCTTGAATAGTTCTCTTACGTTAATATAAAAAGAAGTTAAACGACCAATACAATACAAGAGGGCACGAGTCGTCCGCTGAACGTTCGACAACACGTAAATACTTTTTTAAGCATCTTTGGATCTAAATTAAGTTTTCTGCAGCACCCCGTACACAACATTCTCGTTGCGTTCGGCGCCATTGTAGACTGCGTTAGACATAGTGTAGTTTGTCACCGTCGGAAATAACAGGGCCCAATGGAAAAGTTCAGATAAATTGTATTCTTTAAATAACCTGCTCATTACCTATATCCAAGCTAACAGAGAACGCAACGGTGAAATCATGGAAGAAAATGTTTGTTTCCAGAATTATGAGTGGTCCTGGATTCGCAGGGAAATTTGCAATGCAGTCTTTATTATCAAGATCTAAATAACTTAACGTTCATGTAACTTTTACGTATTTCTTATTATACGCTAGGTTCATTTAGCTTGTCGCAATGAGTTTGTGTGCACTGGCTCTGAGCTCATACGACGCAACCGGGCTGATCTCAAATGGTGAGAGAATGATTCGAATAAATAAATAAGCTGATACATGGCGTTAAAATGGCGCAAAAAAACATAAAAAAATTAAAAAAATTATTGACAAGGCGTGAGTATTCTACTAAAGGGAAACGTGCGAAATTGCACCACCTGTTCTTAAAGCTAGAAGAAAAATTAAAAGGCAATACTACGAGCGCCTACGCTACCAGCTTACAACAGAACCTCCCTTTTCTCGCCTTGCAACGCCAGTATAAACGGATGGTCGTCTTTACACAAATGTAATCCCATAATTTTTTTTATATATACATTATATATACAATGTGCTACCATTTTTAGCAGCCCGAGGTCGTTTTGCTGATAATATTCAAGGACTTCAAAAATTACTCATGCCCTTTTCTCCACACCTGGTAAGGATATTTATTAGAATTGGATGGCAGACTATCGACGTTGTTACGGCCAATACAACGTCGGCCCTGCGCTTGGCACGTACACATCGCGACACTGTTAGCGCGAACACGACATCGGCGCATTTTCGCATTTAACTTCTCTATTGTATTAGCAAACACAAAATGTTATCGCTTACATTATAGAACTAAATGAGCTCTTTCCGTAGCAATAATAACTTGGATGACATTCCTTGGTTTCAAAGAGAAAATCTGGAAAAACCGGCGATCACTTGTTCGCGCTAACAGTGTCACGCTCTGTACCTGTTAAAGGCTACTGTTGCAAAATAGTGGCTCCTCCTTCCGCTTCAACATAAGTACACAATGAACAAGTATGCATTGATCTCATAACATCAGCTACTACATAGCAGGAAGGGCGATTCAGAGACACTCCTCGAAGATATGCGATGCCTTACACGTATTTTTCCAAGCATGAAACATGGCACATCGACGCAAAGGTATACACTGTTCAAGTTATCCTTTTTATTTTCACACTTTTCTGGAGCGCCATCTCTCGTGAACACGCGATGCACTGTGTTCTCTATCCCCATGTATGCGAAACCATTCACGAACGTATACATATGCGAAGCCTCGGCGTAATCCGTGAATATATGGACATTGCTTATGCGTTGTTTGAGTTTAAATATTTGCGTACCAAGATTTACCGAGCCATCCTCGGTGAACAACGTTCTCTTTTAACGCTGTTTAAATTATGTCGTACCACGGATTGGGTTCTCAATTAAAGCTATTCAAAGCTCCGAGCATGTTTCGATTTTGAACAATATTGATGCTACAACCTATTCACGGATACACCTTATTAGTGCATAGCAATGAATCCGTTCATAAAAGGATGTTCATTTTTCAATTAATGATATTTTAATTTCGAGGTTTAAAAATGTGCAGAAGAAATTTAGGCATCAAGCGAGCGTGCGCTCCAGCAAGCTGAAGAATGAAGAATGCTTATCATCGAAGCACTACACTTTAGAACGATTCTCTTTTTACGAGCTTTAGAAGTAAAACTTTGATATGTTTACGTACTGAAATATTAGCGTTCCTAAGGTGCCGAAAAATCTTGCTGTGGCCGCAATGAGGGTTGTAGTGAAAACGCAAACAAGAGATTGTTTTGTCATTTTTATAATATTGAGGAGTGCGTTTAAAATTTAATCCGCCTAGTGTCTTTTAAGCAACTGTGAACACCACTGGCTTGGTTGTGTTCTAAAGCTGGCTCCTTAGAACAGAAAAAATCTGCATGGAGAAACAAATTAACAACTAACCTTGCATCCATCAATCATCTCTCCAGCCATTGAGAGATGTAAGCACCTTGTAAGCAAGGGGCCGGGTTTAGCAGCTTGCGACCTCAACCTGCAGCAACTAAATTGCGTCTAATGGCGTAATATTGCGCAAACAAAATATATTTTAAAAATTACGTGTTTTATCTGCGCCCTTGAAAAAACTTTTTTCTTGCAGTTTTTTTTAATTATGTTTAATTGGGTCTTTATGTGCTTCCATGACAGTGAAAGTTTTATTATTTTAACAAGCGTTCAGTGTTTCCATATAACCAGGTGATTAAATAATTAGGAGAAAGCATTGAGTGTTTCTTTCGTAAGGTGTTTGTGTCTTACATGCTTACGGAGCATTTCGAGGTTCATGAAAGAGATTCTTGGTATCCTTTTAAATAGAGATTTTAAGATATTCTACAGACATGAAAACATAGGTTTCTAGTGTTCGTGTTCAGAAACTGTTAACAATAAGTAAAGATGGCTTACGCCCTGGTAATGCATTCAATACATAACTTACCCAATACTGTGAAACTATATCGAGGTTGTTGTACCTGCCTGTGCCGTACAACATACGCAAGAGTCTCAGTAATTGTCGCAGAGAACATGATATGAGAAAACAAAACCTGTCCATCCCAGACGCCAACTACTTGAGAAATGTGTCCCCACTGTTTCTCTTGCAAGGTGTTGTGTATTGTGGATACGACGGCCTGTCGAAATCATATTGGATGAGGGATCATCGTCTATGGATCTGGCGTTGTGAAACCTTCTTCTCTTCGAACGATCGGCACAACGGAGATGGCTTTGGCATTAGGCAATACAAAGGCTATTTTTGTTTCTTTTTTATATCTGTTTTTCATTCAGTGCGAAGCAAGTTCGACAACAATAAAAAGGAACTATCTCTGTGTCTTTGATTACTTCAAAAATGACTGGCATCGACTTTTACGACTAACGAGTTCAAATTAACTATTCTTGAGGTGTCATAGTCATATTACTTGGCTAAATAAATACAGAAATTGGCCCTTAACAGCACAGACATTATTCCCAGTGATGCTGGCAAATAAAGTATAAGCAATTACACAGCAGTATGAACTTGACCAAGTACTTTCTGCACACAACCATTAAATGTTGGTTCTGGAAACGCGGAAACAAATATTATAATATTTTAAAATCAATACAAATGTATCTCCCACTGCGCTCTAAGTACGCCTTGTGTCCATTAGCGGGTTTTGTATCCAATAAGATGAATATAAAAACTGATCCTCTCACATACAACTAAAGTTTCCAGAAACATACGCAGGCTTTGTTTTGCTTGTTTTTTTACGCTTGTTTGTATTCTGTTCCCAATATCGCATAATCGCCTGTAATCCATTTTTTCACACGCTTTATTAAAAACGAACTATGAAAATTACTTTTTTTATTAGTGGAAACATCATAACGGTACCATAAGTATTATAACTTGTTTGCTACAAGTTAAAAGACCGGGCGTTTGCAACTTACTAATTTATTACTCGGAGGAACGACGCATCACGTCTTCAATTGCAGAATTCAGGGCTATAAATAATTACAGGTACCACAAAAATTACAATTTAGCGCGCTCCATCCATTGAAATTATACGTTCTCTTCAATATTTAATTAACATTTGCAGTGTCGCTTCTTGCCTCGACGTTTCTCGGATTCAACTTCTTTTTTTTGGTTTCTCAGGCACTGAAGCGTAGCGTATTGAGCTTGTTTCGAAATTACGAAACTTTGAATGACGTGCCATACCACTATGTTGAGTGTCGGTCGTAGAAGGGGTATTAATAAAGATACCAACGAAAAAGGTCGAACGCGGTTTATGCTTGCGAACGTGTCTTCGGCGTTGAACGCGATGTTACATTTGTCCTTTTAATAATACTAGACTTTTTAAAGGTATTTATTATGATTTTTAATTGGTAAGTTCTGTTTACTTCTCGTATCGTTATATTTTTATAACACTTATTTTTTATTCTGACAGACCGCAGATTCATGCGTTAACACTGTCATCTTTTTTTAGCTAAATGTCAGAAAATTTACACACCGTTTGAGGCAAGTCTTATTTTCTTGGAACACAAATGTGTAATGATTATTTTTATCAAGCCATATCGCCTTAGAGACAGATTTTTCAAAAACTAAATGAACAAAGAGGGCGAAAATGTACACTCAATTTTTTCAAGTACTTCCGTGTAATATATATATATATATATATATATATATATTCAACGCCGACCTTTCGGATTGAAGTTGCATTGCTCTTTTTGCAAAAACAAAAACCTTTTCCTTCCCCCGCAGCCTGCAAGAAACCCCAAACGGTTGAAAGCATGGCCTAACAGAAGCCATATGTTTGAGCTGTAGTTGAGTCGTGGCTGTTGAGCTTCGCAAAAGGTGCGGGTTAAACAATGTACGTCAGACGCAAGAAAGAAGTCCAGCGCTATCAGTGCTCACCAGACGCTCCCTTGAGAAACAATAACGTCCAGAAATCCCTCGCACGAGTGACAACTCTGAGCAAGGAAGTAGGACTAAAATCGAAACAAAGACGGTGAACAATCATTAAAAAAAAACATTATAAAGAATGTAAGAAAAGAAAAAGAAAACAAAATATGGGCGACGAGAAGTAGAATTGAGATTGACTTACGTAAAATTGATATTGCCCTGGCAAAATGCTTTGATTCTTCTCGAAAATTAATATACTTCTTTTATTTTCACATCAGTTTTTTCCTTGTTTTTTTTTACTCGATCGCTTGTGCCATTTTCCAGAGATGCAGTTTAAAAAATAAATACCTAAATGATGCAGTCAAACTTAAAAAAAACAGCGAAGTTCATCTTTCTCTTTTACACGTAGTTAGCTGCGAGTTAATATGCAGTTTAAAAAACAAATATGACCCCCATGTTGAGAGTCATATGTTTCATCTGCGTGGGGACAATCAGCAAGAAAAACATAAATGCACAAGGTAAAAGTTCAGATACAATTAATAATGATTACGTTGTTTAAAACTCGGTTGTTGTTGTTTTTTTACAGCGAAGTTCTTTTGTGTTAGGATCTGGAAAAAAATTGTCGATGAATGTTAACAAAAAACTCCCGTATAAACGGCGCTCCTTCGTTACGATTGGTCGCGGCAAGTATAATTTAAAAAAGGGGCATCCCGAAAACCCACGTGTGTCAGCCTTCCTTGGAATTATTAGATAGTGATCCCTTGTTATCATCTACGGTCACCGACTTGTCTCAGCTAAGAGTGCGCTGTGACGAGGCTGAGGTAAAACGGACCGATCTAACCTTCTCTTCTTTCGCTTCCACGAAGCTGATAAAGAGACTTGCGCTCTTTATCAGCATCGCTAATAAAGTTGCTGTAAAACCTAAGATAGTCGTATACCAACTTGTATACCTACACCAACGACCAACAACAGAACGTATATCAAGCTCACGTTTAGCAAGAACGTACACAAAGTCAAAATACAACCAGTGGCGGTTTACCATAGTAACCATCAGGCAATAATCACTTTAGTCACTAAGAAATAAATAAAGATAAATAAATAAACAACGAAGTCGTGTACGCGTCTTTATTACAATCATATGTAAACCGTATAGATGTCGTAAAGCTGTCGTAAAGTTGTCGTGAAGGTAACGGCTTCGCTGGTTCCTCAGCTTCCCGTGAAGTGGATGGGCTCTACAATTGTTTTTATTTCATTGCGCAAATTGGTTTTCTCCTAGCGCTTTGTGGGAAAGTATATTCGCTGGAATTCCTTTAAAGTTTCCTGCGTCTGTTTCTGCACCCGCTCTGAGAAATGTCCGCGCGTCTAATTCTCCCCTAAGCACACAAAAGCCAATCACTGCGAAATAAGGATTCGAATAAAATAATTTGCAACAAATCTAGGGCTGGCGCTCGGGTGCCGGGTTACAAGTATTCCCGTCATTCGCCGAGTCAGAAAACGGATATCACATCCTTTGTTGCGGAGAAGGCGCCGTGCACGCGAAATAATATGAGATCCCGATATAGTACGTCTTCGGATGCTTAGCTGGTTAATGTCAGACCTTTGTCGCTGGTTGGAGACGTAATCCCCGAGATGTACATTTTAGTAGCTAGTAGCTTGACCGTTATAATTGTATTTTCTTCCTTCGAATTCCTACCCAGATTTCATTGTAGGGTAGATTGTGCCAACGCACTCGCTTCGTTTTCTAAAAACACGTTGCATCGATAACAGGATTATTTATTTGTCAGATGTATCTGTCTAGTGCTTTCTCAAAACGCGTACACAGTCATGTGTTCAGTTTGGTTGAGTTGATTTGATTGAATCGTACGCTCGTATGGTTTAGTTTAATTTATTTACCGTGTATTTATTTTTCATCTCCTTTCATGTATTCCTCTCAGGGACCAAGAGCATTATAAAGAGCAGTAAGTTCAATATACAACACCACTTTCGAAAAAAAAACATATAAAGGAAAAAAACGCAGAAACATTACAAAGGCTCATGTAAAAATTAGTAGCTTTTCTTTTTTTTTAAATCATCACTGTCGGTAATGGCGACAAAGGCTGTGGGAAATGCTATTTCAGTCTATGAAAGGTTTTGAGAGAAAAAAATTGAAAGTTAACTCTATACAGCAGGGGTTCCAATTTTTATTTCGTGATCACTGCTGGTTCGAAAAATAGCGCATGACAAAGTGTTCGGTTAGAGTGATATATCTTGTGGAAAAAAAGCTTAGACATGATATTTTTGAACGAAGTAAGAAATTGGGCAATGAGAGGGATGCTTTCAAGGTGGTGGCGTCAGATGTGCGGTGATGGTTGCAAAAAATAAAACGAGTGGAGCGATTTGAATAGATTCCACTGCAGATGAGAGGATTATACGGGAGTCCTAGATAGAGCTGCTAAATTCAGGTGGGGTACGAACGAGAGTTTTATAAAGAAGTTCTTATGAAACGGGGTTAGGCGAAAAATTTCGTTTTATGTAACCCAAAAGTTGATTGGCACTGTTAGTGACGTAGTCAACATGAATAATCCAGGACAGATAAGTGGTTATATGAACACAAAAATATTTATAGAAGGGCACTCTAAGGAAGAAAAAAATATTAATTAAGTAGGAAAGGCACGTGTTTTTTTATAAAGAAATCGCAGAACTCTTGCACCAAACTCAATGCAGTCAAAATATTTTACATAGTTCAAAAAATAATAAGTAAACTTGAGTGTTTCCTCACAAAATATATCAGCAGTTTCGATAGACACGGTCTGTAGTGTAAAATTATTTTTATTTATTTATTTACTTATTTATGTAATTATTTGTTTATTAAATTAAGAACTCACAGATAAACAATGGTGTTCAATTAGGACCATGATATCACAAAAAATATGAAACAACTATAAATGATAAGCGTATAAAATGGATCTAAAAACCCTACAAATGCGTTCAAGCCATAAATAGTACGAGATATTTTTGTTTATCATAAAAGTAGACATAAAAAAATGGATGGCCCTGTTTTACCATATACTTCACCGCATTGCCGTGTACGTCCATACAGTAGACGAAAAATTGCCTTATAAATTTATCTATTTTCATAGTCGAGCATTCAAGAGGAAAAGGTTACTCAACTTTGATCTGCCCTGCGTCTTAAAAAAAACTTTAAAAACAATGTTATCAGCAAAAGCGTGCCATGATTTTGAATTAAAAATATTGCAGATCAAAAATAGTAGCACATTGATTAGCATTTTACTCTCCTTGATTATCTTATAAAATGTGGTGTAAAAAATTTAATAGTGGCGGAAAAAGTCCATGGCTTGTTTTAAATCTAAGCCAGCCTTATCAAATCAGATTCATTTTATGTTCCTTATCGCACACACGACTTTGAACCTGCATAGGCTAGAAACGTCTACAAGGATTTCAGGCGCTTTAGTATCGTGACAAATTTCTGAGTATAAATTAGGGCGAATGTTGTGCCTTGAAACCGGGGCCCACAAACGTACGACAACCGTTTCCCTGTATCGAATGGTCTGTATAATGTTTAATATTTCTACGAATTCAAGTCCCGCACATAAAGAAAAATACTTTATGATATTTTTCTGTTTTTTATTAACAAATGGGCGTCACAGAGTAATCGTTGTGAGGTACTCAATGATCCTTCAGTATGTTGACGATGTAAAAATTTGTCGTAGTATCCACACACCTGTGGACTGTCAATTTTACTAAAAGATATTGATGCGATTCATTTGTGGTGCTGTGCGAACTCACTGGTTTTAAACCCCACCAAAACTAAGGTTGTTTCTTTTTCCGTAAGGCAAATATTGTTGTTTATCCTTACACGATATACGGCTCGGAAATATCAAGGTCTTCTGTTGTGCGTGACCTTGGAATTTTAATCGATTCACGCCTGAACTTTAACTATAATGTTTCAAAAGTTATTAATGATTCCTTGCGCATCCTGGGCATAATTTCACCCATTACCCGTGACTTCCGGAATTACACCGATATATTGAACATTTTTCGGGATTTGGATCTATCACGGTTGGACTTTTGTTCTACGGTATGGAATTCTTTGGGTGTCAGTCAGGCGCTCAGGTTGGAGTGCATACAGAGATGACATGTAAGAATTGTCTATGATCGCCACATTGAACGGAGTGTTTTTTTATGAATATGTGGTTCTTTTGGCCACTCTTGATCTTTTGCCTTTGTCAGCAAGGCGACTAGTTCGAGGCATGATGTTTCCATATAAGTTATTCAATTCTGTTTTTGATTCCCCAATGTTATTGAGTAGAATCTCAAGTCATGTCCCCCAGCGACAAAATAGGTCTACTCTTTTTTTTACCCGCCTTATCTGGAGTCCAGTCCTCCGCTGACAAAAATGATGCCAATGTACAACAAATTTTTGAACCCTCACGTGGACTTTTTTATACCTTTTAAAAAGTTCAAGACTAGTATAGTGGTGAGGATTAACGTGTAGTTTGTTTACTTCAGTTCTGCTTTATTATGTCACGTGTAACCCTAAAAAAGGCTCCTAAAGCTGTTTGGGAAACACAGTAAAGCTTTTTGATGGATTGGTTGTAAGAATGTCTGTAAACAATTTTTTTCATGTTTGAACATATATTTATTTGTGATCTTCGTGTCCTTGGTTAATTATTCAATGTGTTTAAATGACTGAATAATCATGGTTCAAGCCGGTGAGCTACGTGCTTTTTGAATTCGTCTTGCTGTGATACTCTGCACGTAAACTGTTACTCTGTACAACACTGTCAACAAACAGACACTTACTCGAGCAATCGGATGCTTTGATTGCATGTACATGGCGCGACACTCTTAGCGCGACAAAACACTAGCCAGTTATTACTGCTTTCTTTTAAAAGTATAGTCTGCCACAAACGCAACTAATATATCAAAAACTTCCTTTTTCAGAACGGCAGAGAAATACTTTCTGCATAAAATGAATACAAGCGCAGATATCGTGTTCATGCTAACAGCGTTGGCAGTGCACATCCATGGTAGTAGCGCAGTCCACGGCACACACTCAAGTAGAGAGCTCTGATTGAGACTAAAGTTCAGCGTAAATCAATCTACGTATCCGGGTACAACCAGTAAAGAGCATTTTCACGCAGATGGGAAACCTAAAAAATTCCACAATAAGAAATATTACGTTTTCTGGTTGATGGGTAATGACGTCTAGAACACTAGTTACGTGAAGAAAAACGCCACGTTTTCATCGGGAGTGTGTAGCGACCCTTGCTTGTTGATGCCTAAAGATAAACAAGGTATTAAATGAACTGAAGAAATTAATATAGTAAGAGCTATAAAACAAAATAAATTATGAACATATAACGCAGGGCACAACACAACCAGATTTCGCAGCTCGCATTGATAACAAAATGCTACCCCACAACATGTCAACAAACCCGCAACCCAAATGATCAAGGAGGGAAACAGGAGAAAGAGCAAAAATGAACGGGGGAAGTAAATAACTGCAGTAAAAATAAAATGAGAAAATGATTAACCTAATCTCACTAAAAGGTCAAAACAGTGTAGCTGAAAGTTTAAAAAAAAACAGCCGATATTTTTGGGAAACTTAAACATCTCCGGCAAGAAGAATTCAACTCCTTCCTTCGTCGGAACCAGGGACGGAGCCAAAACATTGTTGCTAACCAATTGTACAAAACATTTATAAAATAATTTTCTACCGAACCTCTATATGTATATAAACCATTGTATATTTAAAGCTTCCGAACTTTGGAAAGGAAAAATGTTTTATCCCAAATCAAAATCAAATGAACTCAACAATATATTCATAACATATACAGAGCGTCCACGAGAATATCAAACCCTCTTTCTCGCACCGCAAAAATAAACTACACATCGCTGTGAGCTCAAACTCTGTCCGAACGTAGCACCAGCTATTCGAGCACGATGCCAAAGTTTCAACACTTACCATTACCGGAATAAAAAGTTAGAAGTGAAAAATTGTTTTCGTCTATGAGAGGACGCCGTCCGCGCGAAGCAGCAGACAGAATGCCACTGTTTGCGGCTGGATCTCACAGATAGCGCCGCCACGGGCCAAGGGTTTCTGGTTAAATTCGGTTTCGGTCTGGCCGTTTGCGGCAGAGCACCGTCGCATAGCTTTTCACGTCTCGGTTTGCATGCAATTCCAGGTTGGACTTTTTTTATCTCGGGTTGGGCTCGCTAAATTGTGTATTTGTAGTATGCCTTTGTTTATCCCGAATAAAGATGTTTTGTTGCATCACCATCTGGCTCGGCATATTTGTTGTTGTTGTTGTGACGCGATGCCTTTTACTGATTTACAGGTTGGACATATTGTGCGACGCCGGACTGCATAAGATGAAGATAACACAGGGATCGATATATTAGGAGAAAAGAGGGCCCATACAAAGAATCTTTTCAGAGACACGGGAGAGCAGTCGCGACAAGAGTGGCCGTGCTCCGTGACGACAACATTTGGCACCCCTGAAAAGGGACTTTGTCAGGGTATTAAAACCATAGACGGTACACCTGACGGGAAGGTTTAAGTTAGTTCCGTAGACTGCTGTCACCTCAGTTCTTGGCAGGGCTTTATGGCTCTACTTCGACGTGGCCTCTTAGGTGCCAAGCCTGGTCTCGTACACTCCGAATGCCGCAGCTCGCGTCTCGTCCGTGATGGGAGCGAACGCTGCCTAGATGCGCTACTTTAAGGCGTCGAGTGAGGAGATACGGCCATTGTACACCTGGGACTTCACAAAACCCCAAACAAAAAAGTCGCATTGTGTGAGGCCTAGCGATCGGGTCGGCCACGGCATGTTCGACGATCCCCAACCCATTCAGAATCCTGGGAATAGGGTGTTCAGCCAGTGCCTTACACTTGTCGCCCAGCGGGGTGTCGCCCCATCTTTCATAAAAATAGATACATCCCGCTGCATGTGCAGTGTCTCCCATTTGGGTAGACGCACATCCGGCATCATCAGCAGGTAGGTGTCTCTAGATACGTTTCTGCCGAAAAAAGGGGCCAACGGCGCCCTTTGTCCAGATTCCTCACCAGACTGTTCCTTTCGGCGACCGCAAAGTCCCGTCGAGCGTAAAGTGCGGATTCGTTGAACTCCAATAGCGGCAGTTCTGGGTGTTGACCTGCCCGTCCAGGTGAAATGTCTCCTTATCAGTAAATAGCAAAAAGTGCAGATGTGATGAATCTTGTGCAATCCTGAGGAGCTCGTCCCGGCAAAAGTCGAGTCGCTTCTCGTAGTCACCGGGCAACAACTCATGAATCAGGCCAAGCTTGTACGGGCGCATCTCGTGGATAGCTTTGTGCATGGTGTGCTTGGAAAAACCGAACAAACTTGCGGCTCTTCGCGAAGACAAATGAGGATCTGCCTCGTAGGCACCGACGATGGCGATGCGGAGCTCTTCTTTTTGAGGAGGAACGTGGAAGACGTGCGTTTTGCTGTTGACGCTACTTGAATCTGCAAAGCGCCGGGCCCACGTCTAGATTACCGACTTGAAAGGTGGCCCAAAGCCGAACACCAAGAAGAACTTGCGCTTAGCCTTTTTAAAGCTCCCCAGTTCGGCGTACCGCAGTACGACCTGACATCGTTGTCTGCGAATTAACTTGCGCATAAGGAACACAAGTTGGCAATAAGATAAAGCTGAGCATAAACAATCAATGCAGGTGCGCGTAGATGACTGTCGGCGTTCGTAAAGAGAGAAGCAGACGACGTCTGCTTCGGTGTTTATCGGGACGCCCTGTCATAAAAGAAACCGAGTGAATACAATTTCAGATTTTGTTTTTAATTTTGTTTCCTTCTATGAACAACCGACAATGTTGGGGACAAAGGTACGATACTTTCGTCAGGTATTGTAAATTTGCCGTCAATCGTTCGGGTTAGACAAGCGCGGTATTGCAGGAAGCCTCGAGGGCAGGTGACGCCATCTGTGAGATGCGGTCGCAAACAGCGGCATTCCATCCGCCGCATCTCATGGCCGGCGTCCTAATATAAACAAAAACAGTTTTTCACTTCTGACTTTTTATTCCAATAATGGTAAGTGTTGAAACTTCGGCATCTTGCTCGAACGGCTGAGGCTACGTTCTGACGTAGTTTGAGCTCTCCGCGATGTCTAGTTTATTCTTGCGGTGCGAAAAAGAGGGATCAGTATTCTGGTGGACGCCCGGTATATGCTATGAATAAATTGTTGAGTTTAATTTATTTGAATTTGGGAAAAAACATTTTTTCCAAAGTTTGCAAGATTCCAATATACTATGGTTTTTATAGGGTTCGATTTTCGCGCGGACGCCCGGTAGGTCACTTCTTGCAAGGACAGGGGTTCCTCAATAACATGAAATATAAAGATAGATACCTAGACATATTTTATTAGGGTGAAACCTTCTTTTGATAGGTATTCGCCATTTCGTGAAGCCCAGAGAAAAACGTGGCCGCGAGGCTCGACACTGATTGCTTGACGGGTGGGAGAGGAGGAGTGAGGTGCTCGACGTTGATTGGTTAACGGGGTGGTCATGTGTACAGGCGAGCTGTTTCCGGGCACCACTGAATACTTTCCTTTGCTCACTTAAAAACAATGTTATGATACGACAAAAAATATATAGGTATATACAATCTTGAAACGATCGATGTGTCTGTACTCTCATCGATAACCTCCGATGCCGAAGTCGTGCGCGCATTCTTCAGACTTGTCATATTCAAGCACTCATTTGACACTAGCTACACATTCCGTTAAAGGGGAACTGAAGCGGGCCTGTATTTAAGGAAACACTTTATCGGTATTTATTTTGCCTTCAGGATCACGAATATCTAGATTATTTTTCAATTTCGTGCAAGAAGGCTGCAGAAAATCATTTTCAAAGTACTGCGGAAACCCCTCCTTCCCGAAGCGCGACGTCATATTCAGAATTTTCGAATTCTCCGCAATCGCACATGTTCAGCGCCTATCAAAGCCATGCACGCGCACTATTTCTTTTTTTTTAGAGAGGTTAGAAAAAGATGTCCCGACTAGTGTCAGTACAGGGCGACATACTTTGCAAGCTTGAAATTACACGCGTTGCCCACTCGACTGACACGCGCTTGGCGGCCAAAATATCTGGGTGTGACGTAACGACATATTGAAAGTTTGTGTCTTTTCGAATTTTGTTAGATATTACGGGAAAACGAGCGTGATATTCATTTTCACGAGACAACAAATCTGGTGTAAAACATAATCCGCTCAATTATCGCCCGATTTTTTTAACCAGTGTACCTTGCAAAATTTTTGAACACGTCATCTACTCGCAGTTGGTTAACTTTCTTGAATCTAATGACTTCTTTACTACTTCGCAGCATTTCTTTGGAAAACATTTCTCCTGTGAGACGCAACTAAAATCCTTCACATATGATCTCCATCACTCTCTTGATGACCATTATGAAACTGATTGTTTCTTTCTAGATTTTTCAAAAGCATTTGATAAAGTTTTCCATAGGCTACTACTTCATAAATTGCGATCACTTAACATCGACTCACGCATACTTAACTGGATCCACGCCTTTTTAACTAACCACCTACAATTTGTGACTGGTAATAATACCAATTCTCGCACTGTTCCCGTCAATTCAGGTGTTCCACAGGGCTCCGTGCTTGGCCCGCTACTGTTTCTTATTTACATTAATGACCTGGTACTGAACATCTCTTCTTCCATCTGCCTGTTTGCTGACGATTGCGTAATATATAAAAAAATAACTGACATATATGACACATTACTTCTACAATCAGACCTTAACCAGATATCATTATGGTGTAACCAGTGGCTAATAGAACTAAATACTGACAAATGTAAATATAGGAGAATATCACGTGGTTCATCTCTGCCTCACACTTATCACCTTGACAGTAAGTCTTTCGCATCAGTGTCAAGTTACAAAAACCCTAGTGTTCATATAACGTCTAACCTTTGTTGAAAACTTCATGTCGGATCCGTGATTAACAATGCTAATCATATGTTGGGATGCCTTAAAAGAAATTTCTTTCTCGCTCCGTCCTTCCTGAAACTAACCATGTACAAAGCTCTAATCCACCCAAAATTAGAATATGCCGCCGCTGTGTGGGACCCCTCCACATCCCACCATTCCACATCTCTGCTCGCATTAATCATAGTCATAAAGTCGGTATGCCAAATTTTAAAACTTCGTTGTTTCAATATTCTTTTATTCCCCAAACATCATTGGACTAAAACCACCTTCCCGTCTCAATAGCTAACATTACTGATATTGTTTTGTTTAAGAGAGTTCTAACTAACATGTGCACATTGTAATTATTATTTTGATGTCCACTCCCCTCTTCAATGTATTATTACGTTGAGGGTATTTGAAATAAATAAATAAATAAATAAATACCCTTGAATTCACCTCTAACTCGTTGATTTCAAGAACTTCTTCAGCTTCCTTTTAAACAAGTTCTACTTTCTGACAGTCGTTCAGCGCGAGCGCTGGATCGGAAACTTTGGGGACAATTTGTTTCTTGTCCTTCATTCCGGAGCAAAAGTTTTGAAGCATTGAATTGGCTGTCAAGTTCAGAACGGAAATGACTCAAGCAAGTGACATCGAGACAAAGAATGACAGCCTTCTTCCAGCTTCGTTGGTATCAGCAGAAGAAACATCACGCATTTGTTGTTGGTTTCTGGAAACTGTTGCCCACTGCGCCATTGTTAAACATATAAAAGAAGAAACATAAATGAAGCGTAAGGAGATTGCCAAACTAACTCCCAAGTTGTTGTGTGTGTCTTTTTTAGATGAATGACATTTATTTAGACAAATATGTCCGAACTACTGGAGCAAATTGTTGTCAAAGCCACCTGACGGCCCTCCAGCTCTCTTTTATCGTTAAAGCAGTCGCAAGTCGCAACACAAAAGAAGCACTACAACGTACAGACGGCTTGAAATATTTGATGGAATAGAGTCCGTCCTACTGCAGGAAAAGTAACACGACATGTGTTTTAAACTTGAAAGGATATATTAAAACCATGCAGACAAACTGACTTGTGTCGTGAACTTAACGTGCATCTCTGATTTGACAGTCTGAAACGCCGCTTTCGTTCTATAAATGTACTAATGACCCTTTATCGCAGCTTTCTGTTTTTTTAATACAATATGACACTAAGCGTAACAATATTTACCTTAATTATTATATCAAGTTGCCAAGGCCTGCAAATGTATATTTACCTGCTGCAACTGTTTTTATTGCGTTACTATAAACTTGAGAAGACCATTCTTCTCAAAATATATTAAATAGCTAGCAACAAATATAAATATTCTAGCAACTTTGTTTTCCACTCGAAGATTGTTTATTATCGAGCAATATCACCAATAAACGCCCTACGACTGCGCCAGCGAGAGAAATAAAAGAGGACAAATCATTCCTTAGATAGTTGCATCAAATGGTTGCACTCATATAAAAATAAAAATAAATATTTATTCAAAAACTTTTTTGCAATGTATCTATTGATTTACAACAGATGATCTTTGTATTTTATAAACAGCAAGCTGGAATACATAGTGCAGCATCAGGTACTCAGTGATATCAATCATTTCAAACTAGCGTATTAAAAAAATCATGAGCCATTCCACTCTGTGAAGGTGGATGACCAGCGAAGCTGTTTAGCACACGACACAGACCCGCCCCGAGGATCCGGAGGAAACTAGACACGCGCGACGGGACCGCCACCCTGGGAGAGCGGAAGGAAAGGAAACTAGGCACGCAAGCGGGCTTGGAACGATGATAAAGAGAGGGCGGTGCGAGCGTAGACATGGCCTACGCGGGTCTCGCAGCGGCAAATCTTTGAGAAACCTTTATTATCTACCTGAGAGTCTGCTGATCTTTGCAAATGGTGCCTATTGATAACTGATCTACTCAATAGACCTACTGCTAAATTACCCAACCATCAAGGAGAGTGCTGGGAATGGTGTTCCACGCGCCGCACGTGCCGGCATCTGCAGCAGTAACTGTTCTAAAGCAAAAGCTTAAATCAAATGGCATCTCGCACGTGCGTTCGCCAACGCTTTATTTTGGTTATTTACTTCGAATCTTTTTATACTGCGAAGCCGTGCGCGTGCGGCTCGTGCGGGGGTGTGAGCGTAAAGTTTTTAGTCACTGCACACGATAAATCTAAGGAACCCTAACTCATAAACAGCTTCGCTGCAAAATCTAACGGATGCACAAGCAAAACCAACGTTACCGTGAACGCAAGAAACATAATAATGTCATACATGGTAGGCACAGGTTTCTAAGATACCATATGAAACGTATATTAACACAATATAATGTGTCCGGTGTTACGTGCACTCGGAAAACTACGCATAGTATTCCTCTACGTTCTTAACAAGCAATGGGTCCGGAGCCACCAGATCAGCAAAAATCAAGAAATCATAAACACGAGAGGCAAAGAATATCCACTCAAATAACTAAATCGTTATTTGTGTGCATATTCATCAAGTTCACGAATGTCTGCAATATTACAAACATTTGTGATA
>JAZHYW010026332.1:0-15361 GCA_037355805.1 Ixodes ricinus | reverse complement strand
CAAGAACTTCTTCAGCTTCCTTTTAAACAAGTTCTACTTTCTGACAGTCGTTCAGCGCGAGCGCTGGATCGGAAACTATGGGGACAATTTATTTCTTGTCCTTCATTCCGGAGCAAAAGTCTTGAAGCATTGAATTGGCTGTCAAGTGCAGAACGAAACTGACTCAAGCAAGTGACATCGAGACAAAGAATGACAGCTTTCTTCCAGCTTGGTTGGCATCAGCAGAAGAAACATCACGCATTTGCTGTTGGTTTCTGGAAACTGTTGCCCACTGCGCCATTGTCAAACATATAAAAGAAGAAACATAAATGAAGCGTAAGGAGATTGTCAAACTAACTCCCAAGTTGTTGTGTGTGTTTTTTTTAGATGAATGACATTTATTTAGACAAATATGTCCGAACTACTGGAGCAAATTGTTGTCAAAGCCACCTGACGGCCCTCCAGCTCTCTTTTATCGTTAAAGCAGTCGCAAGTCGCAACACAAAAGAAGCACTACAACGTACAGACGGCTTGAAAAATTTGATGGAATAGAGTCGTCCTACTGCAGGAAAAGTAACACGACATGTGTTTTAATCTTGGAAGGATATATTAGTAACCATGCAGACAAACTGACTTGTGTCGTGAACTTAACGTGTATCTCTGATTTGACAGTCTGAAACGCCGCTTTCGTTATATAAATATACTAATGACCCCTTATCACAGCTTTCTGTTTTTTTTAATACAATATCACACTAATCATAACAATATTTACCTTAATTATTATATCAAGTTGCCAAGGCCTGCAAATGTATATTTACCTGCTACAACTGTCTTTTCTTGCGTTACTATAAACTTGTAACGTAACCGTATACGAGACCATTCTTCTCAAAATATAATAAATAGCTAGCAACAAATATTAATATTCCAGCAAGTTTGTTTTCCACTCGAAGATTGTTTATTATCGAGCAATATCACCAATAAACGCCCTACGACTGCGCCAGCGAGAGAAATAAAAGAGGACAAATCATTCCTTAGATAGTTGCATCAAATGGTTGCACTCATATAAAAATAAAAATAAATATTTATTCAAAAACTTTTTTGCAATGTATCTATTGATTTACAACAGATGATCTTTGTATTTCTATAAACAGCAAGCTGGAATACCTAGTGCAGCATCAGGTACTCAGTGATATCAATCATTTCAAACTAGCGTATTAAAAAAAATCATGAGCCATTCCACTCTGTGAAGGTGGATGACCAGCGAAGCTGTTTAGCACACGACACAGACCCGCCCCGAGGATCCGGAGGAAACTAGACACGCGCGACGGGACCGCCACCCTGGGAGAGCGGAAGGAAAGGAAACTAGGCACGCAAGCGGGCTTGGAACGATGATAAAGAGAGGGCGGTGCGAGCGTAGACATGGCCTACGCGGGTCTCGCAGCGGCAAATCTTTGAGAAACCTTTATTATCTACCTGAGAGTCTGCTGATCTTGCAAATGGTGCCTATTGATAACTGATCTACTCAATAGACCTATTGCTAAATTACCCAAGCATCAAGGAGAGTGCTGGGAATGGTGTTCCACGCGCCGCACGTGCCGGCATCTGCAGCAGTAACTGTTCTAAAGCAAAAGCTTAAATCAAATGGCATCTCGCACGTGCGTTCGCCAACGCTTTATTTTGGTTATTTACTTCGAATCTTTTATACTGCGAAGCCGTGCGCGTGCGGCTCGTGCGGAGGTGTGAGCGTAAAGTTTTTAGTCACTGCACACGAAAAATCTAAGGAACCCTAACTCATAAACAGCTTCGCTGCAAAATCTAACGGATGCACAAGCAAAACCAACGTTACCGTGAACGCAAGAAACATAATAATGTCATACATGGTAGGCACAGGTTTCTAAGATACCATATGAAACGTATACTAACACAATATAATGTGTCCGGTGTTACGTGCACTCGGAAAACTACGCATAGTATTCCTCTACGTTCTTAACAAGCAATGGCTCCGGAGCCACCAGATCAGCAAAAATCAAGAAATCATAAACACGAGAGGCAAAAATATCCACTCAAATAACTAAATCGTTATTTGTGTGCATATTCATCAAGTTCACGAATGTCTGCAATATTACAAACATTTGTGATAAAAACAAAATTAATTTTATTATATCCTTTTTTATTCTGAGCATCAAAATGTGGAAGTAAACTAAGATTTTCTTGTTATCACCGCTTCATATGGTCCTCAAAGGGTATATATTTTCAATATGTATAATACAAATGGGCAAATGGCTCTATTGTATAAAACAAACGCCCGCGTGACGTGCCGAGCCATTCCGTGTTAAACCAATATTTTATTTGGTAGGGGGTAACAAAATCCTGTTCTATTTTAATACAGCCAAACAGTCTAACCGAGGTCGAACGAAGATTGACGCAACTAATCAGAAACGCTACCACGTTTTGTGAATGGTAATTTCGTCAAGGAGTGTTGAATTACACCGTCAACGTGACAAGTTTCGTCATCTTCCAAATGTTTTGGTTTGCATTGGAATCTTGTCCTTACTACACCCGTCAGGATTTAAATTGGGAAATCAAATATGCCAAGATCTCCTAGAGCGGAAGAAGAAAGACGACACTGTTATCGGCGAATTTTATATTTAGCCCTTGCAAACAACCCGAAATCAAAGTCGCCATCGTAAATGACATCGCCCGGATTCAATCTTCCATCAACACAGGAAACCCACATACACGTGACGCTAGAAAAATTGAAAGGGCTAGAAGAAAACCAGCAAAAGGCTCCTTTGTTTTCCACAGTCAAGAAACTGTCGTTAAAAATGCACACCAACTCTGTGCCTGCCACATGTTGTTTGTATAACAACATCGTGTAAAGCGAGGAATGCAGCCTGCTCGGTTCAGCGTTGGTAGTATTTGTTTTTTCAAAGCTGGTCTCACATTACCTCTTCTAGTCAAGCGCATTTTCTGAAAAAAGTAATTGTGTTGCTTGCATGTTTAGACAGCCGGACGATAGTCAGCCTCAGTGGGCATCTGTTGTTTCAGCTGTAGATAAGAAATTTACCCAGTGCAGTACGACCGCTAGCCTGGGGTCTTTAACGTGTATCACGCAGTAGTGATACGCAACCACACGTCCAGTACGATGCTCATCCAGATCGAGATGGGCAGGAGCGGGGATTTAACCCAGGATCCCTGGGTTCTGCACGCTCTATTTGTTAAGTTATCACGTTCAATTAGAGTTGGTCGGTGTAGGACGCTCATCCAACTACTCCACCAGTAACACAACGGTAGTCAATATTGCGTACACCTAAACCACTACCTAGTTTCTAAGTACGCAAAAAAACTACAACAATTTAGTGTGTTTTTTTGAATACTTTAAAAACACTGCTTTCACGCCAAAGTCACTACCCCCTACTCCGTCAAGAGCGAACGACGACTGAGACAAGTAACTTACTGCCCGTCGCCGAGTCTGCTCCTTGTGTAAACGTGAAATGAAATGATTCAAAAACAGTTTTTTTTACTACTATAGCACGCATGAACTTTTCAGTGGCAATCAGTTCATCAAATACATTTAATTGACACATGATTTTTTTCGACACTACTACAATTTTTATAAAAAAATCGTCTAACCGAAACGAGTCAGTTCGTTTCATCGACAGAGCCTGCGACGTTTCATTAACCTTTTTTTTTTTTCAAATGATCGCTTGCCGAACTTTGAGGGTTTCGACTGCTTGCGAAAAGCTCGAGCCCGACATTATAGTAAAACTTCCCGAGCGTGGCTAAGCGAGGGGTAACCGCACAGAGCACGGCCTGTTGTAAGCCGAACTTAGACCATTCGCGGTTCTGGCCCAGGACGAGCGCCGCGACCCACGGGCGCCTCAGAGAAGCAACCCACGGCCGCGAGAACCCCCAATTACGGGCACAACTACGGCAACAAGCGAAGTGAAGCCACCTAAACGTTGCGGGAGCGTGCAGATCACGAAGCAAGGGTCCACGAAACGTCAGTGCTGACGAAACGGGTGCCTGTCAAGGGTGTTTTCATACGACGATACGAAACCCCATCGCCCAAGCCACGGTCACTCGATCGCAAGAATGACATTGGCTGTTTCTCGCCTTTGAACTGTTTGAACCACCACACTGCCGCCTGTAATTGCACCACAGCTGAAGAAACATTTCTGCCTTCGGAGACCGCCATGTACGCACCCATTTTGATCATGGTGGTTCACTAAGAAACATTTTTTCGCTAGTTTTCGCGAAATTCAGTCAACCCAAAACGTTTAGTGGTATTGAATTCGGCGTGAGGTTAGTGACTTTGGGATACGCGGAAAAGACTACAGTAGTGGTAATTGCGTACGCCAACACAGCTACCGTGGTGATTTCAGCGTACGCAATAACCACTAGCGTAATGATAGTAGTTTTCGGCGTACTACACCGGCCCTTATCATCCACCGCCATTTTTCTTATTCGTT
Source organism: Ixodes ricinus (assembly GCA_037355805.1). Classification (NCBI taxonomy): domain Eukaryota; kingdom Metazoa; phylum Arthropoda; class Arachnida; order Ixodida; family Ixodidae; genus Ixodes; species Ixodes ricinus. The sequence continues at coordinate 10,910 of JAZHYW010026332.1, read as the reverse complement.
TGCACCAACGTTTGCACGTAAGCAATTCGTCATTATCGTCATTTTTTGTGTTGATAAAACGGAGAAACAAGCGGATGGTTCCATCGATGAGAGAACCAACAAAGTACAAGCGGGAATGTATTTGGGGCGCTTAAGCCCAAGCCTTTTGGCCCTTTTTTCCCTTTTCGAGACGCCAGGCGGAAGGTCTGCGGGCGCCACTTCGACCGCCCACGAGTATACATCGCGAACGCCGGCTCGCCTTAAGCCCAAGAAATAAAGACATGTATGTATATGCCTCCAGCACCAGCCGATGCTTATTTATGTTCCCGACTGCTCAGGTTGGCGCAGTCGGACAAGACATGAAATAACTCGAGTGATCTAGAAACTACTGCCACCGCGCATAGAAGGACATAGGACGAAAGCAGACGAAAGTCACCGACATGGAGGCAGGCGAGATTTCGAATCCGAAGTAGCATTACATCACGGTATTGTGCTAGGACCCTACAGAGCGGTTTCTATACGTGACGTATTTTCAGCTTGAAATCTCGCCGGGCGCCATGTTAATTAAGTTTGGCCCTGTTTTTCTATGAGTAGAGGCTCTTACGCGATGCACTCCACTGCGTCTGCGCGAGTAGTCAGCGACACAAAGGGCCGTCGTCTGATTCTCGATTTGTTGTGTTTACTGGTATTTATTCAGACTGCAGACGAGCCGGCGCTTGAGATGACGAACTATCTCCGGCCAAAATGGCCCCATTTGATGCCTCCGGGACTACTACGAAAGAGAAGAAAGTATGCGCCGAGAAAGTGAGGGAATGGAGGAGACGAGAGGGGACGTCAGAACGCCGAGCTCTGGTTGAAGATTAGGGGACCTAAGCTAGCTGTCTTCACTGCACTCGTCGAACGCATTAGAACGCGGAACGTCGGCGGCCGGCGTTTCGCTTTCGCATTCGAACGCGTTCAATGCGTGCAGTGTAAACGAAGGCAGCTAGCTTTGGTTCTACCCACTAACCATTCCAACCAGAGCTCGGCGTTTTGACGTCCAATCTCGTCTCCTCCTCTCCCTCAGTTTCTCGGCGGATAGTAAGCGTGGCTTTCTGCGGCACAAATACGTCCTTGGTCGAACTTATTTAGTTATTTCGTCGACGGAGCCACCCACCGGGCTTGCGCGTTTCACCAACACCCAATACGACGCAAAAAGAAGAAAAGCTAATCGTCTGCACTCAAAATAATGGGGAAAGTGATGGATGCCGTTCATCAACACGACAGAACGCTGCTTCTTGAAAGTGAAAAGGGCGTTTCGTAAAACTAGAGTGCCTAGATTTGAAGAGTGTTTCCAACTCCTCGATCGGCCTCACGTGGCATATGGGCAGCCTTGGCAATACGAGCTGCGAGGAGGAACGCACGCGTTGATCATCTGCAAGCGTCTCTGCCTTTCCGGCCGCTTTCCTCCTCTCCACGCGACAACGCAACGCATGCGCACTAGAGACCGATCCACTCGGATGGCGTGCGCCATTACAGTGCAGACGCTTTCGTCTCCTTGGTTTGTGTTGCTCCCTCTTTAACAGCTAGGCTCTCTACGTGAAACCGCCCCATATGGCGCCATGACGGCGATACGTAAGCGGTCCATTAAGAGAATATAGTGTGCCCACTGACGGCGTAACAGACAACGTTCAGTGCCCTCCGACTGAGCCACGCGTCCGACGTAAAATGCGTCTCTTCCTGCGAGACTTCCGGAACATGTTGGTTGCGGGTCGTTAGCTCTGTCTGGCGGGTTTCTACGACAGTGAAACGACATTTTTATGGGATTACTGGAATGATAATGATACGCCGAAAATGAAAACATCTTCGCGTCTTTTTTTGTCTTTTTTTTGTGAACCACTTTTGAAATAAAAATGTGTGAGCAAGTAATAACATCACGCTGAATTTCCGCCACAGGCGCGAATGGTCCGGTCGTTCAAACGCTTCCGACGAGAAATCGTTTCCAGGTGTAATTTTCCGCCATTATGGGTCGTTTGGGGAGCGAATGAACGGGCGAAAATTTATAAAGGAAGATTTCACAATGACGCACCGGATGGCAAATGATTTCCGACGAAAATGAGTCATTATTTCTCCTGGGAATTTCGTCGCCATTCGAGTAACAACAATTAAGGCTGGTTCACACTACCCCATTTTCTTACGTTAAGTTACGTTAAAAAATATTACGTTGAAGTCAGCGGAACCTCTGTGCTTCATATTAAGCAAGACTACCAGTTCGAGGAGAAAGCATGACACGCAACATTTGACACTTGGATGTTTCGGTGACTTATACGTAACGAAAATTAACGAAAGAAAATGGGGCAGTGTGAACTAGCCTTAATTATCTTAGCACAATGGCACATATTAGGTCAGGTTCTAAGACAGGCATCAAAACGTGCGATGGTATATAATTCAGTGACAACTTAAAAACGCAGGGTGTGGCTCCTTAGCATTTGATCGTCGCTTTAGAGGCGATACAATTTCAGAATTGGCCAATATTAAGGCCGAAAAACAAAGCACGGAGGAAGAAGCGTGCACATAATCAGCCACGCATTTCATAAGCTCTGCTGACAATGTGTGCAGTTGTTTTGGTGTCCACCAATAATGATTACACTAGACAATATTTCTAGATGCAATACTTGGATAGGCTGCGCTAATGTTCAAACGGTAATCGTTAAATTGAATGGTCGAGGTCTGAACACTCGTTCAATTTATTACTTAATTTCTGCGCCGACAACAAACTTGTCGCGTGATCAACAGGCACCTCTGGCCTGCCTTATCTCAAAATGAAGTAAAAGCGGCCGCAGCTCTCATCGAAACTTTCAAAGAAGCCATTGCAAGAACATAAATCCCAATGGATGTGAACCACTTTTCAGAACAAACAAAGTTTAATAAAAAGAGCCCGTAAGAAGACTGAAAGAGAGATAGCTGATCTGCTTTTTTACCAGAGCATCGCGGCACAACGGCGTCAGCGTCATCCATTGTTCATAGTGTAAGAGAGGTTTCTTTTTTAAACGGTTTCGCCTAGAGCATGAATCTGAGGATTTGGAAACGTAGAACTGTGTAATTGTTGTGTTTAATTTGAATCGGAGGCATGAGTGGCAACTTTGTTAGCGCATGTGCGCTGGTTCGACTGAATTGGATCAAATATCAGTTGTAAGTTAGCGCTTCACTTTCAGTATTTTTCTAGATTTTTTTGGTTTACACTTTTGACCTTTAAATCATCATGGACCAGAATTGTATCAAACTAAAGCTCATTTATACTATCCATTACCTCTAGACTCAGTCACTGAATGTTCCGAGAGTACCGAATTCTATTCAGTCGGCTTACCGGAAGTCAATCCCGCATTACACTTCATTATCTGGTTTGCCGTGGCACAAGTTATAAGTCGGCCATTTTTTGGATCGGCCCAGAAACAAATAAAACACGTATATGAAACGTATCTGTTACCACGGCTACGGCGGGTAGGCGCAGGAGAGAGCTCTGGGCATCGATGAGTTAGGACCGGACGAAAGGTGCGTTGATTTTTTCAGTATTTCTTTTTTATTAAGTAGCGGCTTATCTAGTTCGCAAAAACATATAGCCGACTCGTTTGCTCGCTCCGTTGCTCTACTGCGTTTCAAAACTCTACGCCTCAGACGCTAAGCCTATCATCATTGATGTGTTTGGAGCCGAAAGTGAGAGAGAGCGAGAGACGAGACAGTGAGGAGCACGTCACGCACCGCTCGGCACGAAGGAAATAACTTTAGCAAAAACAAACAAGTGTCGCCACAGGCCTGGAAGGTTGACGAAGAACTCACACGAGAACGAACACTACACTGTACGCGCTTCGCCGGAGCCACAGGCGCGCTAGGCATCCTGCGTTGCCGAGGGGGCGCTGCGAAAAGGACTTGTTAGGACCTGCTTTAGTAGTATGAATCCAAGCGTCTCAAACTGAAATACGCCGAGGGACGCCTGCTCTGGTGCGGAACGCGTGAGATGACGACGAAAATACAAAGAAACAGCAAAACTTCGAACGCATTCGAAGCACAAATCAAAGCTAAGACGCTAAGAGCAAGAGCCAAGAGACGCCGTTTCACGTGTTCCAAAGTAAAAAGGGGGAGAAAAAGAAAAGAGCGTCGGGACGCAATATGTTTTGACGCCACCACCCAGAGATGAGAGACGCGTACCCCAGCGGTGGCGTCATGAATCTAGCACCTTGGATTATCTTGCGACGCGGAATCTGTTTCAATTTCCAATGTCTAAAAGTTTTTGCTTTTTCAGTTCTTGAACATTACGCAGAAATAAAGAAAACTCCTCACCAACGTGTACCATGAGTACTATGGGGCCCAATCATGTGAGCATATATTACCCAAAATCAGGGCGCAACAGTTCGTTCAAAGCTGCCTATATGGGGGATCGCGACTGCTCCGCCGCGACTCGGCTCTGAAACGAAGCTTGGGAGTTTCGGTAGTCTGGGAATATCCAGGACTCTGCTGTAACGAGTCACCTTTTGCAGCACCACCCGGGCTGCGCAAAAGGCCAATATACGAGGGCTGACTAAAAATAATAAACCAAGCTTCTGTTTTTTTTTTTTTCGGGGGGTATTCTGTTTATTTGAATTCCGACCTCAGCCAACACCACGATTTGAGGAGTCGATCGCTATGTGTAGGAACCTACAGTTGAAGAGTGCTAAAGCGGGTTCACGGAGCACCGTTTACATACTTTTGTTTTTTTGGTGCAACGTATAACTATATCAAGCCATTGGTGTCTCGAACGCCGCGTGTCAGCTCATCTCTGAACTGGCAGCCGCGCGTAATATGAAAAGCAGATGTCCAGATGACTTGTACGTAAGCTTTTTATAACGCAACGCGAAGGCGGGGCTGTGGGAAGCAGCCTTTCTACTTCAGCGTTCCGTCGCAGCGATTGAAGGCACCCCGACTTGTCGTCATGGCGAAGGACGACTATCCATTCTTTCGACAGTAAGGCGTGAGGCGCGTGATTGACTTTGCTTTTGGCTTTAGCCTTAAAATGAGCGGCAACTACATTGTTACACCTCTTTCATTTAGCCTGACTTATCGCCTCGTTAATTCTGGGCACTTCCAGCAGAAACAAGAAAAAGAAACTGCAAGGGAAGAAAAGTTCTTTGGAATGGTTTGGAGTCTAAATTACGAAAACAAAAAAGGGACACAAACGACAGTGCAGAAGACAAATGCCTGTATCCTCCGTAATGGCTTCCTATGGCCTCTCTTTATTGCTTGCAATTATGAAAGTATTCTTCCTGCAATAAAGTGAACGATGTCGCGGATATATGGCTGAAAGTGGAGTCACAAAAACATTCTTTTGCGATTCCTTTCAGTTATTTTTTCTTATTTTTTACATTCTAACCCAGCATATGAATGTGAAGGATGACACAATGAAAATGAAAAAATAATCAGACCACGGATAGTTAGCCGATTCGGAACAAACAAAAAATAACCGCATCTCCACGTGGTCAATGATGTTGATTGGGGGGAAGCTCTGATGGGTCCTGATGATTACTGATTTTGTTCATAAATAGTGCTGATGGTGCTGATTTTTTTTTTAGCTCATAGGTAGTGCTGAGTTCCGGGTTGCGTTTTGACTTCAATATTACAGCTTTATGGTCGGTGAAATGCAGAGCAATTGGTTCTTCTAGCGGATCCATCCATTTGACCGCAGCGCCCTCTCGTCTATAAACGTTGAGACAATGCACGCAAGGTTTAACGCGATTATATACGCATTTGACTGCAGCGCCCTCTCCCGTATAGACGTTGAGCGGCTACATGCAACGTTTCATCCATGACACCCCAGCTCTTGAGTTACTACCACGTCTCAGAGCCCCTACTCGTCCCGCAGTCGTGGCCGAGTGGTTAAGGCGATGGACTAGAAACCATTGGGGTCTCCCCGCACAGGCTTCGAATCCTGTTGACTGCGCAAACATTTTTTTCCTTTTTTAAGAAGACAGATGGGACGGACGGACGGACGGACAGGACGTGGACGGACGGGTGGACAAGGCTAGACCTGAGCGAGCTTCGCCCCCCAAAAAAAATTGGTGTCATTGCCTTTTGATGAAGACCTCATTATATGGGTCTCCTTTGTAGCTTGTATCTCCGACCGGTGTCTTTCGTTTACATAGTTTGAACATGATGCCTTCAGTTCGCCGTTCCTCTTTTATTGGCCACAAGCTGTTCTCGCCAGAACGCGACTGAAGCTACCCTCTCACGCGCCCTTTCCGCTTACACGTCCTTGACCAGTTGACGTCAGTTCAAGCTATGTATTCACCTGAGCTCATGCGGCCGGGACCACACCAAGCGCCCTAGGCGAACTCCGGCCGTGGTGCCTCCCCTGCCCCCTCTTTTTTTATACGACCCTATCTATTAGGCACGACATCACGTTGTTACTAAACATGACCAGTGATTCAACACCAGCATTTTTTTAGACGAGAGCCGCTTTATTTCTGAAAACGGGCGGCGAGTCAATTAAGCATACAGCGTCGTGTGGGGCGCCGTGTTGGACATATAAAAAAAGCTAGAACAAAATTTAAAGAAATAAAGAAAGAGAGAGGGGGGGGAGCGAAGTGTGCGCCCTCCTTTTAATGGCGCCCTGGGGGCCTTGACTACGCTACATTAGTTTATCTGGGATAACGCTCATTTGGGAAGACAACGGACGAAGTGACCACAAGGTTAAGAGTTATTAACGAAATAAAATGCGCGAAAAGCTTTCACCCCTTACGCTTACGTTTTTTTTTAATTATTATTATCTAAATGAAATGTTTATTTACATTCGGAGATTGAATATTCACTAATCGTGTATCCGGCTAACTCGCGAAAGCTAACTTATTCGTTCTTAAATACTTTCTTTTTCGATGACCTGCTCACTCTACAAATATTTTAAATCCTTAAGGGTGGTGCAAATAAACTTGTCTCAGGCTTTGCACTTTAAGAGGTGTTACTAGCACGCCCTTGAGATGCTGTTAAAAACACCTAAAAAAATATGACGCCTGCGATCTCTTAAGAACACATCTATGCATGTATACGAGCAAACAGGCTTAGAAGTAACACGCACCATGTGCAGTTCTTGTATGCACGTGAGCAAGTACCACCTGGAAGACGGGACCTGCGCCTGTGCTGCCTGAAAACATCTCCGTAATTAACAGAAACATTTTTTTTTCTCTATTGTGGATTTTTCGTTTAAATGGCACCCACTACAGGTAGAAGCTCAACGCTTGCTACAGATAAGGTCATAAATTATTTCAATTACCAAAAGTAGCAGCAAAAAATAGGCTGTGCAGGGAACCTGTCCCTGTACCCCAACGCATTACTAGAAGTACCAAATGACGTCAGGACTAGCATAACCTTCTCTTAACTACGTACTTTGTTTGCCTGGGGGACGTTGCTGACTTAAAGCTAAATTATCCGTTTTGGCACCCCGTTTTGTTGTAGTGAAAAACGCGGCCTTTGTGACGGCGTCATTAAAGCCAACCGGGACGAGAATTAGTGACCAACGCATTTTTTGGCGAGCGTCGGAAGCGGAAGTCGAAAGCTTCGGGGAGACGGAACAGGAACGACGAAAACATACAACACCGAGTGTTAGCGTCAATGCAAAGACACAGATCTGATAACCACAATGCAGTGCCGGAAATGCTTGAGAACACCGTCGATTTCAGGCTAAGCATTTGCGAGCTATATGCCAACACCCGTGCGCTTCCTTTCTTTTTATTATTTCTTTATATTTTTTAGATACTGGCGTACGCGTTCCGCGTTCTCGTGTTCCTCGGTTTCGAGTCGGTTGTTCTTTTAAGACAAAATACAGTGTCCGCGTGCATTATTGACGTAACATTAACTGCGTTTGTCGTTCACACAGTGCTCAGGAAACACCACGAACGCTCACAAGAAACTGGAGTGCGTGACGGCCATGTGAGCAGCACACAAATATGCATACTGGCACGTTAAACGCACACCGCATTTGTGAGACAGTCCGTATAGACATAATTAAATGCTTCAATGTTAACGCGATAACGTGAAGGAGCTCGTTGCGCAGAAGAGCCTACATCGGTGGTGTCGTGACGGAAAAAATCCTGATTGGTCGATAGGGACATGACGTCAATGTCACATGACCTCGCGTGGGAATTTCAAACAACCCACAACGCTTACGTGAAACGTGACGTCACGCGTGGAATGAAAGTGATTAATAAACATGATAAATTAAAGGTTCGCCGCATCGCCTGAAATGATTGTACTTCTATAAAGCAATACATTTTTTTAAAGAAAAATTTGAAAAATTTGAGGCAGGATCTGATCCCAAGGCCCTACGGTTGCGAGGCCAGACACGCTACTAACTAGGCCCTGTCCGCCGCTTTGTTTTATATTTTTTGTAAGTTTTTACAGGGACACGTGATACGCACAGGTTAAAAACAAACAGTATAAATGAATTATATCCTGCCCTTCGCCCGTCTCAGAGGAACAAAAAGAGGAGGGGGGGGGTGTTGAAACTCTGAAGCCTTTCAGATCTTCGAGTTTTGGCAGTCCCTCGGAGATGGGAACTCTGGTTTTCTACACAGACACCAATTCGCATGCCGTCTGCACTAAATGGCCATTGGCGTGTCTGACAGACAAACGACTTTTCCAGATGCTGTGAAGGACTATGTGCATGATAATATCAAGAGAAATTGTGTAAATCCTTTTGTGCATATATAACATCTAATACCGTAGAGTGTCACACATAGTTATTTCTCTAACGTTATTTGCATGACATTTAAAATAAAACAGAGCATCCCAACACTCCAGAAAAATGTGTTGAATGGTTTACGGTCTTAAAAAAAAAAAAGCAAAGATCTCCTCGTCTTTCAACCACGTTTTTACAAAAAGCGTATCTGCATAAAGCTTAAAAAAAAAGTTTTGGCTGATGGTTGGACGTGCATCTTCTTGTCTGATTTAAAAATGTCGCACTCTTTGTCTCTCACAATATCTGAGGCGATCCAGAACCACGAAGAAAAGAACGTCGTATAAATCACTATTTCATCGTATCCGCGTTACGCCAGAAAGGTAAGTGAAAAACAGTCCAAAAATTGATATGCATTGACCACTATCGCTCGAGAATGCACTTTGTCGAAAAGAAGCACGATTGTATGACGAAATAATAAGCGAAGGGACATCTTTTGACAAACTAGTTTGTACCACCGTTCGGACAAAATGAATTGACTGATCTCGAATAAACATCAATCTGAATACAACCTGTTTGACAAAAAGGTGCGACAACGAAAGACCGATTTTGGAAACGCGACAAAAAAGGTTATTCCAACTCAGTCTCTCCTAAGTAGATGTCATAGGAAAACCGCAAACACTCGATGCAGTTTCTAAATATTCACTCGGGGACAACTTGTGTCTTGGAAAACATACGATATTTTGGCTGATAAAACATATTGCACTCAGTGGTAAGCGAGTGAAAATCGAAAATGCACATCTCGCCCGTTTACGCGCCTTAATTCGCGCTTCGTCTATGATGGCGAGCCAGTACGCATTGCTGCCTTTATGATGTTGAAGAGGCATTCCAAGGTAAGAGGAAGTCGTTGACATAAAATTAATACGTTCTAACTGCTCTGGTTTTGTATCCCAAGAGCCATTCCGAAACCCGACGGATTTCTGCCAATGAACCGATGCCCCCCGTCTCTTCGCAAAATGCATTAAAGGCCGACGACCAGACATAAAAATTTGCGAGGCAGGAGATCCTCCTCATCATGAGGGAGGGGTAAACAGGCAACAGTGAACAAGGAAGAAGAGGGAGAGGAGGAAGAGGGAAAAGTGCAAAGCGCGAACTGTTCGCTGGTCTTTAACCATGGGCGCAGTTTAGGAAATACTCACCTTAATTGTCTCAGAAAAAAACCGCTATATTGTTGGCGAACGCCAGCAAGAAACTGAGTTACGGGTTTTGGTTGACCAAGTTGGTACATACTGTTGGCAATCAGGTCAGCTGAATACGGAAAAAAACAAGAACACGAAGGGAAAGACTGGACAATCACAGCGGTGTGATTGTCCAGTCCTTTCAGTCATTTCCTTCATGTTCTTGTTTTTTCTGTGTTCAGGTGACCTGATTGCCAACAGTGCGCCAGCAGTTTGACATCAATGGAATGCAATCGAACACCACGTATATTCTCGTTTATGATTACGCTTCTACAAAAGGGTTCTAAAGAAATGTCGAACAATTAAGGTGAAAGCGAAAATCCTTGTCTTACAGAAGACAATACTGGAATAGACCCTGTAAATCGTCCATTAACTATTAGCTGCGTTTTACATCCGCAGTACGCCATTTTAACTCCAGAAAGGATAACTTGCCCCACCACCACGTATTCTAGTACCCTTAATAGCACGCTATGTTGTACACAAATCAGATGTCTTTTTGAACTTGATTTGTAACATAGTTATTTGGTCTAATTTCATATCACAGCATTCAAGAATACTGGGCGCACAATGAACGTTTGTCAAAATTGTCCGTCCTTTAAACCCACACGTCTAGTGAGATCCTACGATTTAGGAATTACAAATTAAAACCTACGCGCAAGTACTTTGATAAATATATTATAAACCACATTGCTTAAGGCGACGGGTCTGTAATTTTTAACACTTGTTACCTTTGCCTCATCGTCATCTTTTGGAATGAGCACAGTATGGCTTCTTTGGAACGAAGGAGGTAATGTTTTTGTCCTGTAGGGATCCGACAGCACTTCATAAAGTTGCTCAGCCAAAAAGATTTTGTACCTTCTGTAAATAAAAAGGTGTTATCAAACTCCTTCTAACTAAGGCAATCGTTACTATGAAACAACTATGTGTAATACTCGACGAAAGCTTGGATGATTATCTGCTCGTCGGTGCTTATCAAAAAAACACGATACTCTATTTCAGACTTTGTTTTAGCACAT
>JAZHYW010026330.1:0-35776 GCA_037355805.1 Ixodes ricinus | reverse complement strand
TACGTATTGCTAGTGGCGGACCGCAGAGAAGGCTACGAGCCATGGAAGGCTAATTAATCCCATGCCATCTGAGTGTCACGTGACCTTCCGGGAGGGCACAGCAGCCCCTCCCCTCGTTGGGCGCAGCGCGTGTAGTCACGTGGTACGCAGCGTTCTCAGCACTATTCGCAGATGGCGCGTAGCGTCCGCTGCGGTTCATTGTAATGCGAAATGGAGCATATATCATGTTGAACTCATTCGGAAAAGTTTATTGGTATAGGCCTGTTTCTCTCGGCCAGGGGGCGCTGTGAGTGCACGAGACTACGAGACGCGACCACAAAAAGAAAGGCTCCTCCTCTAGCGTCCGCAAGAAGCGACCATTGTAATGCTGACGTGAAGCGGCGTCCTAGCGTCCCATCATGCACTATCCACCGTCCACGGGCAAACTAGCGTAAAGCTGTCAGCGTTCCTTGCCGTTCTTTCCACGAACAAAGGACACAACTCGGAGCGACCTACAAATATTCGATTATGCTCGCCAGGAGCGTGGTGCTTAAAATTTAGGAACTGCAATGTCTATTCCATCTTCCGTTAGCACCGGAGAGAGATGGTGCAAATCATACTCACGAGTGCGCTTTCCTGCATTAGCGCCTAAATTATTAGCGCAACCTGAAGCCCTCAGCTCCGATCGATAGCCCAGTAGAGACTACAAATCGGTTTTGAAGGAAGGAAAAGGCGAAGAAACAAAAAAAAATACCTTTAGGCTTCCTTTTCTATCATTTGAACTCACCTTCAAAATCAAATTTGGGGTTTTTTCACGCCAAGCCAACGAAACGAACGCCCCAGCTGAGGACCGAGGATTAATTTCGACTACCTGGGGATCTTTTGACGTGCGAACCGAAACATCGGTTACACTCTCTAGCGCAATAAGACTCCGTCAGATTACGGGTACCTTGGCCGGGATTCGAACCCGCCGCCTGGGGGAACCCATCTTTACGTATGGACGTACTTTCATGTTTGCGGCTAGCGGAACTCCGCCTTCGAGTTCCCATCGGAACTGCAGCGACTCGAGGGGCAGCGTGAGGAAGTGCTCGATGTGCAGCGTGACCTGGTCCCCGCGAAACACGGGTCCCAGGTCCAGGGCGATGATCGATATCCTGAAGCTGATGTTGCCCAAGGGGCCGGCACTCGCCTCCCAGCTGTTGGGCTCGAGGTCCGAGTCCGTGATGGGCAGATGCGCAACTCTCCGGCGCCCAGGGCAACGTTCCACGGAGCGTTGTCGCGCCGCAGATTGACCAGGGCGTCGCCTCGAGACTCGTCTAGAGCCCGGTACCGACGACGCCATACTACGGAGCCAGAGCCTCCGCTGCGAAGCCACAGGGTCAGTGTGTCCCCCACCTGGAGGAGATACCCTCGGTTATAGTTCTGTTGTTACTCTAGCTTTTTTAACTATCACGATTTTCAGCGACGGAGGTCCATCGCGTAATGTCAGACGGTGTTGTTCTAAGGACGCCATGGAACCAAGCTTCTACCGTGCTTCTTACACACACCACAAAACTCTAGCGGTCACTTGACAATCCTCGTGGTGGCGTCACAGATAGAAAAAGTAAAAGCTCTGTATATACTCCGACCTTGAATGCAGCGAACGTAGCGGAACGCAGAACGTGGGCCTTTCGTTGGCCGGCGAGCAGAAACTCGATATTTGCGACCAATCAGAATCAGTGTGCGCTGCGCTACGCCGCGTTTGCTACGCCTACGCGGCACGCCGGATTATAACAGAGCCTTAGTCGATAATAGTGACTACTCACAGGTGGCCCATAGCCAGGTCAGAGACCGATGAGCGTGTGCCAATGACAAACTTCCTTCTTTTTTTTACGCGCAATTTACATTTTTAGGACTGCTATTCTGAACTCGTTTTGAGCCTGCGCAGTGAACAGCGCACTCAAATATGGCATCCAGTAAATACTCCTTATGGTGGCCTTCAAGGTACTGCAAAATATATAAATACATAATCGATATGCTCGAATTCATGTCCAGGGATCCGGTCAGAATGGTCCCGGTCAGAATAGTCCCAGGCAAAATGGTCCCGGACAAAATGGTCCCGGACAAAGTGGTCCCGGACAGAATGGTCCCAACTGCCATTGCGGACAAAATGGTCCCAGTGTGGCATTGTTTATTTGCTGTTTGCAGTTTTTTTTTTGTATTTTCTAGCTCTTAATGGATATTAGCAGCGGCCTGTAACTCTGTGCACACAGTACGTGCAAGGGCTCCGTCCTTGAACGACTTTTTGAGGGGTGTGGGTCATATGAATACATTTTCATATTAGGCCTTCGCTTCAGCAGCGTCGACTTCTTGTCTTTTAAGTGGTCTATGTAATAAATATGCTCATAATTGCGAAATCAATTTTTGATTTCTTTAATATACAATGTTCAGACAGAGCGATGCTGTTTCTGAAAAATAGAACACTGTGGTACGACAGGTTCATTTAAAAAACCACGTCAAGAACCTGTAGTACGTGTATGATAACGATTTTCATTCCGAATATCGTTTTGAAGCTCGATAGCGCTAATTTGAAAACACGTTCTGGCGATAGAAAGATATTGATTACACACGTTGAATATATCGGTAGATTAAGAACCTTTGAGAAATAGAGCTACATGGTATATATAGAAGGGATTTAAAATTTGGTTCAAATGATTACAATGAAAATGTTGATATTATCATTGAACGTGTGTCAAAATAAAAGTACCAAACCATTTTGTCCTATTAAGAGCGCTCAAAGTATTGATAATTCACCTGGGACCATTTTGTCCGGTTTGGCACTTGGGACCTTTTTGTCCGGGACCATTTTGACCGGGAACATTTTGCCCTACACCCCATCTCCAGGGGTTCACGAGTGCACGTTGAGCTTTACACACCGGACGCCACATTTGAGGGCTCTTTGTTCCTAGCGCATGCTCAGAACGGGCTTCCAGTAATCGTCTGCTAAGGACGAAAGTGTTGATGGCGTGAAATGGATGTTTCGCAAGGCCGTCGTCAGACTCGTCACCACGCGCCGCGCGCACCTCAGCTGTGACGGCCAGTAAATACATGGCTTGCACGTGATCAATGTTTTCGCACCGTATAACAATAATCATTCCTTCTTCTTGTCGATAAAAATATATATATATATATATCGGAGGTGCAAAGTATGCATAGCTTGCATGTGACGTCATTTTCGGCCATGCCAGTATGTTCGATTCGCCGTGTTGTAGAAATAACCGTCAGTAGCCAGCAATGGCGACTGTTGCAAGCTATGTATATGCTGTAGAAGGCACACACAAAGCAGCAAAGTACTACTTCACAATGGCCGCTGATTTGACGGCAGTGCAAGCCAGACTTTTCTGAAGGGTCAAGTTCTGTTAGTCAACAGTGGGATCCTGAAGCCAGACGCTTCTCAGTGAATGCTCCTGACCATGGAGCGCAGCCAAGGGGGGGGGAAGGTTATCCCCCCCCCCCGAAATTGAGCCGACCCTAGAATATACACATGCTTTTTGACTCCCCCTCCTCCTTTCCGCAGCCCCAGTCATAGAGATACCAGCCACCTCAGTACCCCCCCCTGCCCCTAACGAAAAAAATTCCTGGCTATGCCACTGCTCCTTACTTAGATTTGATGCATCTAAGCATCAATAAAGCGTTTCTGTACAGACCAACGTTGGACCAAGACGTGGAAAAGGGTAGTAGGTCCATTCTTGGCTCAGATCTGCAAGTGCTATCTGAAGGCCCCTGGGGACACTGACAGTTGGCGGTACGTCCTCTTTATAGGGCGTTTCCATGTGACCTCAGTCCGCCATTTTGTTGTTGGATGTCCTACAATGAAACGTATGAGCCCCCAATGCACAACGTAATGATGGTGCCAGAAAAATCTTTCAAACGCTCGCCTTTCGCACGCGCCAAAGAACTCCTACCAAAAAAAAAAAAAAGTGGTGGACATATTAACGTCAATGAAAACACCCTACATGATAGACGGGTTTATGGGCTCCTACCTGGCGTCGAAACCAACAGACGCTTTCGGCGGCGTCCCACTGGTCGCAGGGCACGCCGGACTGCAGTCCGTCGGGGTCGTCCTGCGCGGGGACGTCGGTGTCCAGGTCTGCGTCGTCGTCGGACACGCGTGACGCGGCCGCCCAGACGCACGCGAAGCACAGGGCCGCCAGCCTGGATGGCGGCGCCCATGGCAGCATCGCGGGTGGTGCCATGCGTCTTCCTCTTCCTTCAAATCGGGAAGGAACACTCAGCATAGCCGCCATTGTTTTAGCGTAAGCTCGCGCTGCAGAACCCAACCGCTCTCAATCCCAACCGCTGATCGTTTCGACCTGGATGAGCATCGTATACCGGCGTGCGGTCGTGTATGACTACCTCGTGCGTGCACGATAAAGACCCCAGGCTAGCGGTTGTACCTCGCTACAGTGGGTAACAATGTCGCCGTAGTCTGGCAAACTACTCCCACTGCCTAAACAATCAATATATATATATATATATATATATATATATATATATATATATATATATATATATATATATATATATATATATATATATATATATATATATATATATATATATACTCCTCGTGCGAAAAATGGATGAGCAATTTGCGTGTTGCCTATGCCAAGTGCACGTCACAGCAAGAACGCCACCGCCTCCTATCCCTCTTGCCATCTCATACTTCAAAGAAAGATGTTCTGAAAAGTATCCCCGAAGTGGATAAAGTCGAGCAAGCTGAAGAAAGAAATGGGAGTGTGGGCGGCAGCTCACTGATATGAGGGACATCCTCTAGGCGAAAAGGATATCGCACTGGCTCTTTCCTATTACACATCTGATGCAACTGACGGCACGAGTCAAAGCCCCAATAAGAAAGACGTTGTGCGGATTTTTATTGATGGTCATGAAGCATTTGTCACTAAGCAATTTTTGACACGATCCATTAGGGAAACTTATAGGGAATTCAAAGCAGCCCATCCGGAATCAAAGATCGGCTTAGCGAAGTTTTATTGTCTTCGTCCCAACTTCCAAATGGGTAAAAAAAAAAAAAGCTTTTAGTTTACGAACCTTGCATACACGTTTGCTGCGCTAACTTTTCACTCTGCTTTAGCTCCCTCTCAAATGCAACTGGATGGTCTGTGACTTTTTAATATACGCTTAGAAACTTCCTGTGCGAAAACCCTTCGAAATACTGTTTTCTGCTAGCAGGCGAGGTCTGCTCCAATAAGACGAATGTATCCCTTGCTATGCTAGGAGTCGAACTCGAAGACGAACTGGAGTTGGCCTTGTGGGAGTGTGGCGGAGATTTGGTTAAAAAACATTTTGGGGCCAAGTATTCCTCCACGAGTTTGAAAAGTGGGTGAAAAAATATATTCCACACGATTACATCCAGTGCGCTCAAATAAAAGCTGTATGGTTCGAGAAAGCGCACGTAAAGTCACGTGCTGTGATTTTGCACATCGATTTTGTTGAAAACTGGAGTGTTGTGATCCAACGCGCACAGGGAAATCGTTGAAAAAAACAAGATGGTGTCTGATTTTTACCGGCATTGCTACGACCAAGCTAGGAACGCTAAGCTTTGGTGTTGTGAGCGATGACATTTGCCATGAATCGGCACATGCGGTGTTTTGCACTGAACATCATCGAAGGGCAGCTAAACTAACTTCTACCTATTTTCTCTGAGCTCGTTTATGTTTCGGATGGCGCTCCGAGCCACTTCAAAAACAGGCACCATGCAGGTGTACGAGTTTAAGAAGAATGTTGCCACCAACTGGCAACACAGCGTCAGTGCACGGAAAAAGCGCGTGCGACGGAGTGGGAGGCGTGCTCAAGCATCAACTACAGAATTTAATTCTATAACAAACGCGAAAACCTTCGCTGAAGCACTCAGCCAGAAAATCAAAGGAATCATTCTATACTCTCGATATGCCAAGAGGAAAGCACCCGTTTCCGGGAATCAAAGAAAAAAAAGTGGGAGAAGGAAAGTTATCTCAGGGGAATTCGATCCTCACACGTGTGGAGGAAGGAGGAAAACAGCTTCACCGTCTTATTAGAAAAGGTTTGTGAAACATCCTGAAACACGCGAGCTCTGTACTGCAGAATTCAGGATCCTGGGTTCAATTCCCACCCCTTCCCGTTTCGATCTGGATGAGCATCGTATGTCGTGTATACTACGTGATGCACGTTAAAGACCCCAGCATAGCGGTTGAACTGCACTGGCTATATTTGTCATCTACAGCTGGGAGACAAGTCGCCCGTTGAGGCAGACTAAGTTCTAGGGTGTATAAACATGCACCCCCCCCCCCCCCCCCCCACTACCCCCCCAAACACGAGAGTATACCGAACATATGTGCTAAGACCAGACATGTACAAGTTACTCAAAAAAAGTAATCAAGTTAAGTTACTGGTATTGACGTCAAAAGTAATTTGAGTAGAGTAGAAATTACTGAAACAGAAAGTAATTGAGAAAATTACGCATTACCGTAAAAAAGTAGCTGAATTACTTTTGAAGTTACTTTTATTGTTTTTTATGGTCAAAAGTGTACAGAGGTTTCAATCGTTAGCGAAATTGTGCTAGCCAAATATGAAACTTTTTTTTTTCACAGAAATGTTTTAATAGCTGGTTTTGCTTCTGCGTGCCTAATGGATCTGTACTTTCTTATTTGTTTGGTCCACGATGTACTGCGTGCGAATGTGTCATTTCAACTGTGAGGTTTAGCACTGTCTCAGCTTGGTTTTTTAGACAGTGTTTGCTTGTTTACAGTGTTGCGTAAAGTACATCCAAAAAGTACTTGAAGTAAAGTGCGAAGTAAATTACAGGAGGGGGGGGGGGGGGGGCTTGTGAAAGTTAGTTTGGGAGGTTTCCGGACTCTACAAGCCATTTTCTCCCCCTCCCCCCTTTCTACGGCGCATGCTTCCCCCTCTTTGCAAATATCAGCTGGTCTTCCAGCATCTTATCTCCTTTGTGCTGGAATGTTTGTTGATAGGAAAAACAACCACTAAAATTCGAAAGTAATTTGTAACTTGAGTAGAAGTTACTCGGAAAAAGTAATTAAAGTAAACTACTAATTACCGAAATAAAAATGTAATTGAAAGTTCCTAAACTACTCAGAAAAGTAGTTAAACTACAGTAACTTGAGTAGAGTAGTTGAACGTATACGTACAAGTCTGGCTAAGACTATATATATGGCATAAAAATGATAACACGTACTGCTTTATGTCCCGAATGGTTGCAAATCATCAGTGAGTGCGTGCCGGCAGACTCAACAGTGCAAATGTGGACAGAGTTCTTCATTTGGACACTGCCAAAAGCCCCGAACTAATTGACAGTTACATCGAACTTGTTTATTAATATGCTCTCTTCGAAAAATGTGCCGTGTACCTCTTCGTGTGTTTTGGACCGTTTCTGTGTACTCACTCTCGTGTATTACGGAAGGTAAAAGACCGTGCCGTCAACAGCACGCGATCTGTGCGATGTGCGGTAAACACACCAATTTAGAAAGAACTGTATATAACAGGGGTGGCCGAACTGTGGCTCGCGACTCGCATGCGGCTCTTCGCAGATTCAAGTGCGGCTCGAGGCTCCCTGGTAAGAGTGCCCCCTCTCTCCTCCTGTGCCCCAATGTCCTGTGCTCCTGTGCCCCAAAGTCACAGTTTTGGCAGTTTTGTAGAGTACACCACGCTCATACGTCTGAACTGCTTTTTGACATGTAGATGTGTCCAGTGAGCATATCTTCTTCGTTGTTCTATAGGAAGAATTTCGAACAATATAGCGGGAGTCAGGGACACTGGCTGGTTAGCGAACTATCTATTCGTTTTTGCTTAGCGGTTGAAGAAACGTTCTGCTGCCTGGTGTTATTTGTTGTAGTTTTCAATTATACTTGACCCCTTTAGAATTTCTTTCCTGCGGCTCTTTGAACTTTGTAGTATTGTCCGCGGCTCTAATCTCATGTCAATCTGGCCACCCCGGGTATATAACTAGGGCTCCGTGTTTTCGGATAAGTCCGAAAACTCCGAAAAACACCCGCCGGTAAAATTTTTGTCAATTCGGATTTATCCGATAAACTCCGAATGGTTATGTGCCCATCCCCCCTCCCCCCCCCCCCCCAATACACACACACACCGCAAATTGTTTTTTTTTTTTTTGTTTCGGACCGTTGTCAAAAGGGGGTCTTATACGGCTTGTCTCGTCAAGGTTGATTCAGGGCAACAGGTCATCGTACGTTTGTGTCACGACAAAAGCCACTCTTTCGGTTTTCAGTTTGGGCCATGGGATTTGTGATTTAGAGAAAGGAGAGGGAATGTTTCTGTAACAGCGAAAGCTATGGACCATAGAGATCGTAGTAAAATAGGGAAGAGGGACAGTTAACACTTCCTATTACATCCTTAACCACTCCACCTCGCGCGGCCGCGGGATAGATTGATGGAATAGGATGGGATCGCTACGAGCTTCCTTGCGGCTACCTCCGGGAGTTAAGGTATCGGCGTTTATCGAAGCCACTACAAGACAAATTAGTTTTGCCAATGACACCAACGCCAAATTCAACTTAAGAAATCTTAATTGATACAAGCGCGTTTTATTTTGTACCTGGCATAAGTCTGCATCCGGTTAATATTTTTTTTTTAATAAGAAACATTGCGAAATTAAACTCCGATTTCTGGAGAATTGGGAATCAAACAAATATAAACTCCGATAAGCTCCGAATCTTAGGCAAAAAATAAACTCGGAAAAACACCCTCCGAATCTGACGAAAAATAAACTCCGAAAACACGGAACCCTATGTATATCGTATCACTCATGGGGTGACTTTCTTTCTTAGTGTTTTGACACATAATAGTTAGTCATGCTAGTTTACACGGAGTGTTTTATAAATAAAAAAAATATACAACGTCTGTGCCTTTTTGATATTGAAAGTCTACATAAGCCTGCTGATTTGGTTAGAATATGTTGCTCGAGCTGCTCAAACATAAACGCTACCAAAAGGCGTTTATAGGGAGTTTTCGTAGATCGTTTCCGCTGTCCCGCAACGCTGTCCGCAACCCGCTACGAGATCCGGGTTTCTACAGCCAAGGCCATCGGCGCGCAGGCGCGGTAGCGGCTTCTTCGTTGCGGAGGGCTTAGCGGAGCTTAGCGGAGGGGAGAACGCGGTCTACGAAAACTCCCTTATGTTTGATTTCCAAACGCAAAACAAAAATGTAACAAAAGCTTTTTTTTTTTTTTTTGCAATTCAAAGAAACACACACGTCGGTAAGTCTGTCTCGGATCTTGCAAAACGAACACTTTTTTTTTTTTTTGCGAGCTTGAGGTTTAAACATAAAGCATACGAACAAAATACACACTTTCTTGACTTGCTTTTCTAGTAGACAACTACCAAATATAAATTCTCTTAAAAAGTTTTTTTTTTCTTTTTTAGAAAATTGATTTAAAGCTGATTCTTCTAGTTTTTTTTTTCTTATAACATAAACGTCAACGTACTGCAAATGGAATTTTACACAACTGAATTATTTTATAATATGTATAAAGAATGTGTTTTGGTCTCTCCACTGACATAAAAAGTGTCGATGTAACCCAAGTGGATCACAATTGTATCTAATTGTCGAAGCACAAGTTGAACAGAACAGCGTACAAAAAGACAAGGACAGGGATAATTAACATGCACAACACGCAAGCGCTGTGTGTTGTGCATGTTCCTTCTCTTCGTTCTTGTCTTTTTGTGCGCTGTTCTGCTCAGTATGTTTCTCATACCAACTAAAGTATATCAACAATTATCCGAAGGGGCGTTTTTGTCATTTTTAAGGAAAATAAGCAAAACATCTAAAATTATTTTATGGTATATTAGAGCCTTTTAACTGTACTCACAGAGTGGTTAAAAAAAAGTAAATATAGAGTGAAAATCAACGGCGGGAGATTGAGGGAAACATAGGACTAGAGTGCCTTCATGTGACATGAAGGCGCCCTACATACGACCCACGACGGATGTAAAATACACTGCTTTCCGCCGCGGCCTCTTCAAAAAAAAAAAAAAAAGGACTTTTTTTAGACGGTTTAATTGGGACACGCGTGTCAAAAAATATTTTTTTCGCAAAAAAAAAATATTTACAGAAATATTGATGGCGCGAGATTTATTTAAAATTCTGGGCGGAAAGTCCATGACGTCACGGAATGGTCTTAAGCTCTTTCCACCTCAGCGAGATGGTGCACACACTCTCTCTACCTCAACATGATGGCCAAACCGATCCACCTCTCCTCTCCGCGCCCGAAATGCCGAGAGAAAAAACAAGTGGAAAGGAGGTGACTACCGACTAAGTCGCGTCTCGCGCCGTCAATATTGCTCAATTTTAATTTTTTTTTCGCGTAAAATTTAATTTTTAACACGCGTGTCCCAACATAATATTTTTTTTTAAATCTTTCTTTTTAGGGGGTTTTTAAGCTTGAGAAGTCGAGGAAGAAAATCCGACAAACTTGCGTTATGTGGCAACTGCCTTTAGAGACGACGCCATAACATTTCTTTTTTAGCGAAATTAAAAATTCGATCTTTTTTGCCTGCACGATTTGAGATAAAATCACCCATATAAATATAGATATTTTCTTTTGTGGTTGAGTTTTTGCATTTTATTGCATAACAAAATGGCGGTCGAACTTATCTTAGTGACTGTCGTATTACGAGTTCAGGGAAAGCTCTTCCCACCCCTTCCACTGCAGCAAAGCGAACTCTACCCTTACGAAAATATGTATGGACACTCCTAGGACGTTCTATAAATCTACGTCCATAGGCAGAACTGCTGTTGCCTTCGTGAAGTCGTCCTATGGCTGCCCTATAGAATATTGGCCAACGGACGTTCTATGGACGTCCTACTCTATAGACGATATGAGGTCATCCTATACCCTCTCTATAGTAAGACACCACATAGAGTCCATAGGGACTCTATAGGGTGTCTGCACAGGGTCTTCACGGTGTCTATAGGGTGCCTGCAGAGAACCCATACGAGATCTACAAGGGGTCCACAGGGAAGCCATACGGTGTCTACACGGGGTCTACACAGGGTTCTCGTGGGGTCTGCAGAAAAGCCATACAAGGTCTAAAGGGAGTCCCTACAGAGTCCGTAGAGAAGCCACGGAGTCTTAAGGGGGTCCGCTACGGCGTCCGCACCACGACCAACGTTACTAGAACAAGTCAGTTGGGAAATTGCCAAAGAGCTTGCTCTGAGAAAGCGGCACCGATCCGCACTTGAAAACCAAACTAATTGCGATCGCAACGCCGCCATTTTTCCCGCAGCGGCCACTCGGAGAACTGCACGACCACGTGTATTGGTTAGGGAGCATGGATTTTCGACAGCGTGTGACTGTTGTTTTATTTAGGCTTTAATCGCCCATTTTGGCGCCGAAACATATACGGTAGAAGGGGTTTCAGGGATGCCAACCAACCGGCGGAATCTTCCTATGCGGAGGGCAAGTTCGTCTGCTTCTCGCGCAGGGGGTAGCGGTGACGTCAGAACGCCGAGCCCTGATTGGCTGATCGCGGTCCCCTATCTGAGCGTCGTCTGCTCCTTT
This sequence comes from Ixodes ricinus, assembly GCA_037355805.1. Classification (NCBI taxonomy): domain Eukaryota; kingdom Metazoa; phylum Arthropoda; class Arachnida; order Ixodida; family Ixodidae; genus Ixodes; species Ixodes ricinus. Next base: position 24,225 of record JAZHYW010026330.1, on the reverse strand, counting down.
GCAACGTCGTCTGCTCGCAACGTCGTCTGCGTCCGTCTTACCTTTCCTGCGACTTTTGCAAGTGGAGAGGCCAGATTCACGAAACTATCTTACGCCAAAAATATGCGTAAGACAAAACTTAAAAACAAACTCGTATTCACGAACCGAAATTTTCGTAAGTTTTGCGCAGGTTACGACAAAATCCTACGACAGCTCCGAAGCTACGCACTTGTTACGATCAAATCAGCATGGCCGACAGCGTCGCGGTCGCGACGACCAACGGACGTTTATTTTTCTACGTGCGCTTCTCTCGCGTCCCGACTTCAAGCAGCAAGAAAAAAGTAAAAAGTACTTGAACCAGACCACGACGAACAAGAACGCTGGGTCCACAAACACCCGGGAAAAGCTCCAACGGCCACGATTCCACCGACACCGACCAAGCGAACTCGGCAGATAGGCCTAGCAGCCACTCCGACTCGGTGACCGTCTGCCCACGACCGGCTGGCGTGCTGAATGGAATCCCGCGCGACCCTTGTGAACCCTTCCCGTATTATACTGTGATCACTGACCTCAATTTTAGATTAAGAGGTCAATCTCTTCCTCTTGTCATCTCCTTGTTTTCCGAGGCAACGGTGACTCGCCGGTGAAAAAGCGGTGAATATCCGACAGACGCAGGAAAGGTAAAGGAGCCATCGCTTTGACTAGCAGACGTAAAGCAGACGACGTTAACTGCGCCAACCCGCCGACGCCGTTAAAGAATGAGGAGTCTTGCCGCACACGAAAGGGGGAAAAGTATTTGGGAGGGAACTTGCGAACACTAACACGCTCACTCTCGGTTCTTAGCAAACAAACCTCGGCGTCTCGGGACACCTCGCCAGTGAGTACTTTGACTCCCTCCTTGATGCGCGTCTGCTAGTTGTTCGACAAAAACAACGAACCGCTCGAGTTATTTTGTCTGCCTTCTCTGAAAGGCGAAGTCGAGCTCGCTCGTAAAGACCTGCACTTCCGAAAGTCGCAGGAAAAATAAGACAGACGCAGACGACGTTGCGAGCAGACGTAGTTGCAAAGGAGCAGACGACGCTCAGATAGGGGACCGCTCAGCCAATCAGGGCTCGGCGTTCTGACGTCACCGCTACTTCCTTTCTCATGCGCAGAAGACGAAAATGAGCCCACTTGCCATTGGGACTCCAATTGCATATACGGCTCTGTCCAATTGCAGACGGCAGCGCCAAATCTCCCCTAACGGGCGTTGGGTTTCTCCAAAAACAATAAAAAATAAACAAAACAATACGCGCGCCGTCGTCACGGCAACCGCTTGGTTATGGGGGAGGGTGTGAGAAGTGTTGTTCCTCCTCTCCCTCTCTCTCACCCTCGGCGACAAGAGGATGCGAGTTCGTTCGGAGTTCGGAGCAGCCTCCGAACTCCGAAATAATTTGCATCATATAGACCTTTCCAAAAAGAGCGCTCTGGCCGCCGCCATTTTGCGAATCGAGCGACCCCTATCAGCCAGAAATTTCTGGCACCCGCCTGAGCTGTGGAAACCCGGTCAGCGTGACTCCCCACTTGCATTGTGCATTCGGAGTTCACCGGCTTTTCTTGGAAGTTTTTACTTTATTTGCCTGTTTAGGATGCTTAACCTTTGTGTGTTATCTTCCACTCAGTATAAAAGGCTCTGCTTCCACTGTGAGAACCAGGGAATACAAGGGCTCGTAGCCTCCTCAGCCTTCGCAGGAAACGAACGAAGGGAGCGTCAAGCAGCCCGCGACGCAGGCAGTTCGACGTTCTTGGAGGATTATTTCCGTTGAGATAATCTCCAAAAGCCTTCCCCGCTATGTTCCGGGTCTTCGCGAAAAATAGCTGGTAGGGTCGGGTCCGGGCGTGGGGACGGAATAGATACGTTCGTTCATTTGCTTTGAAGCTGGGCAAAAAAGCAGCTCTCTTTCTACATGTTCCCCAAAACACACCGGATTCCGTCCGATTGTCGTGAAGTGACTATCGTCGACAGAGACCTTTCTCAAGTTCTGTTCGGATAACGTGGCACCGTGGGGTATACGTACAATATGTGTTGTTCGATTGATAATACTCGCTGAATTTCATGTTGTGGGTGGGGAATATCTATGCAGTTCGGATATCCTGTTTGGTCAAATATTTTCGACGGCTAAGCTCTTTGTAGATTGACACGGCTGAGTGTACGGTGCCGTAAAAATATCAACATAAAATGAAACGAACATTCCAGTTGCATTTGTTCTGTCGCTCGCGGACTCACCAAAACAGCTTTAATTTCTTCGTTTTTTTTTGTTTTTTTTTCCCCAAAATAGTACAATGGATTTTTAAAAACCCCGAGAAATTCTATTCGCCATAAAACACAAAATAAAAAAGTAAAACGCGGCAATTTAGCCTTCACCAGCGTCCGGAAGTGCGCCTACGCAGGCTGCCACAGACCACTGACTAGAAAACCCACAGCTCAGCGCAGTCGGGCAACACTGACGTACACTCTCAAAACCAGGGACGCCCGCTGTAAATCGCTTCGTTCGAGACTGCCGCTGAAAAGGTCTATAGACCTTTTCTGCGTACTCTCGTCCCCAGCCACCTAATAAGCGTATCCGGTATGGGCGACGAAAAAATAATCCAAACTTTCAACCTGCAAATAGTAAAAAAATAAAGGGGAGGCAAAACGAGAAAGTGTGACGGTTACGCTTATATCCTAAAAGCCTTCTATTGGCGTGGCAAAGGCAAAACAATGTTTTCGCCCATACTGGAAGTGACGTCAATTCAAGATGGCGGCGCACTTGCAGATGTTGAGAGAAGAGGGAACTGCTCCCATTGCCGCCGTCTCGTTCTTCTACAAGACAAAGTAATAACAATGTCTTTTTTTTTATTAAAAAATGTGTTACCTTTTTCTGCGAATGTCCGACGCTTCCGAAACGATTGCACTTGACTTTGCGTCGCTCGATTAAGATCGGCTCGGCAACAGTGCATGTTCAGTGACAGCCACTTCTCATTAGGTCGTCAATCAATGAATGCCAAGTGCGCCCGGCCGCTGATATTTCGCGGCTTAAGATGGGCGCACATCGCAAGTCTGAGCACAAGTCCAAACTTCTTTTGCAAGTTCTCTTTTTATTAGATACGTTCTTTATACAGAAAAAAACAAAACGTTCACTTCACGGTACAACAAAGTAACAAAATCTACGCGAAACTACTATTGAAGTACTCACAGCAATGGCACATTTAACTTTGCAGTATTTAGCGACAGTGATTCGATCGCCACAGTCTTTCGCAGGTTCCTTCTGCAGCGGGAGCTGCTCCACGGACGTGCTACCAAGCTGCGGTGCTCTAACACCGATCCCCCCACACCGCTCATCTTAACATAAATGCCCTGTCCCTTCTGGCCTTCTACAATAACTCTACCATAATGAAACATGCACAAGCAAGTTTTCGGCAATCCGAAACTGTATAACCAAAAGCAGCAGCCCGTCTTTACCTTTCGTCACTCGGGAACCCAAAGAACTTGGCAGAGCTGTTGCCACCGGAATTAGAGCACCACTGAGTTGAGCAATAGACAAGGTTCCGTTTGCTGGGCGCACTGGTAGACGAAATATACCGATCGACAACTAACAGGTCAACGCCACTGTCCACTGCCGCAAACGAAATCCACCACCGCACCGCTGGCAAAGGCGCCGTCGAGCAGCCGACGCAGCCAACGCAGCCGCGACCGCGGCAGCCGACGCGGAACTGTTCTCAACGGTCAAAATACAAAAAACAACCGACCAATGAGAACAAAGTATGAGGGCGAAACTTTAGCTAACCAAAATATTCGTTTCACCGTATACCACGATAATTTTTGAAATCTGTAAGCAGCAACAATAATATGTATCTCATCCTATTAAATAAATTTCCGGCGTAAACCGGAAGTTTTTAATAGATTACCAACGGATAAGAGATGGCGCTCAAATAGAAAACCGGAAGTCGCTCGAAGTTTCCGCCGGTTGTGCCAACCCCCGTCTCCCAGGCGGACGCACCGCGAATTGCCACCGAAGTTAGGACGCACCCAGGTCGGGACGCGCTACCTAAAATCACCGGTGAGGCATGACTGTATAAAAACAATATTAATTGTGCCGCAAAACCCTATAAGCTAAAAGCTTATGCCAACATCACGCTCTTGTCATTTTGTACTAATCTCCAATAAAGGTTTCTACAAAAAGAGCTTTTTTCCATTTGTTTTTACGCAAAAACGTGCTTTGTAAAAGGTAGTTTTAAGAGTGTAGGGCCCATAGGGTCCTGCAAAGAAGCCATACGGGTCCACAGGGAAGCCATACAGGGTCTACACAGGGTTTACACAGGGCTTACACAGGGTCCACACAGGGTCTACACAGGGTCCTTATGGGGTCTGCAGAGAAGCCATACAGGGTCTACACAGGGTCCTTATGGGGTCTGCAGAGAAGCCATACAGGGTCTGCACGGAGTCCCTACGGGGTCCATATATGAGAAAGTACAGGGTATTCGCAACTTTAAGCGATGGTGGTACCGCGGTGTGAGAATCGCGCTCCTTTGCTCCGGGATGATTGGCCTCATAATAAAAGTGCTTGCCTACACTTTCTGATACTGCTCGAATATAGCAAAACTTGAATTACTTGAGCGTCGCAGACCCAGCCTAGTAACGCTGTTCTACGACGATCATCCAGATGACCGCCATTTTGATAGGCACCAGTGCGCCCCCTATGGGTCGTGAAAGTAGCGAATATCTACGGGGGCCGCAGAGACCCACATAACACTACCTCCCACTGAGAAAGTAAAGGAATTACTTCGGTACATACTGAACACTTCCATCTCCACAATGAATATACACACTAAACATTTTCACACCCTTATTGGTGCAAATGGCATGGGTCACAACTCACCCCCTTATTGGTGTACGAAAACGCCCTAGAAAAAACGTGTTATTTCTCACACCCTCAAAAACCCGTGTAATTCCTTACACCCTTCACAGAAAGGTGTGATTCTGCTCTACACCATTTTATTAGGGTGTGATGGCAGCAGTACACCCTTTCAAAAAGGTGTACTGCAGCTAGAAGAGCATGGTGAAAAAAAACCCGAGACTAGTGACAAAAAATTAGGACAACACACCACTGTCTCAAAATGTTTTGAGACGTGTTGTGTTGTCCCGATTTTTGTCCCTAATCTCGGGGTTTTTCACCATGATCCTTCACCAGCTCGCCTGCGCAGTAACTCTCACTTCATTCAGCTAGAAGAAATAATGCTAAATGTGTAACACAGCACTTCATCAAAAATTATTTACGGAGAAATGATTTCTAACAAATTGAAACATTTGAAACACTTTATTTTTTTCAATTCAGAGAAACGTGCGTGGATCTTATCGCACTTCTGTCGCGAATTCACAGCAAACCAACGTCAAACCTCAAATGCGAGCATTTGTTAACCTAATGTTAAATTTCCGTGACAAAGCTACAACATTCTTAGAGGCTTAAAATAAATGCACTCAAACTTTTAGTAAGGTTCTCCTTCGCCTAAACCTACTTTAATGTTGTCTAGCTCTGGTGACGTAACCAAAATTCCACAGGCTGGCAAAGACGGAACGACCGGGAGTCGCTCGGGGCGTAAGCGGCAGTTCATAGTAAAATGGTCTATTGGGACGGAAGCAGGACTACTACCAGAATCATGCTTGCAGAGTACTTACATATAAAACACCGATCTCATGTAACCGTGATAGATGCATAATCCGATTCGGGCACCACAGAACAATTCACAAACAGAACGTCGAGGATGATGGCGGTAGCTCACATTCAACGGAACTCTCGCGTTCGCCGATGCGCAGCTCTCTGTCGTGATAGATGCAGAATCCGATTCGGGCAGCACAAAATAACGCAAACACATTGTCGAGGTTGAAGGCGGTCGATCACATTCAGCGGAAGTCTCGCGACCGCCGATGAGCAGTTCTTTGTCGAAACGCGCCCAACAAACACAGCACAATAATCCCATGGACTCCGACGAAATAAACCACCATTACCAAAAAGTTAGTATGAACGTATACACGAACTCATCTCTGTTACGTCACGGCGCGGTGGTGGCGCGTCGGTCGCACTTCCGGTCTGGGGCTGTGGGCGGAAGGCCCCATATGAGGCGTGTATTCCTGCGTTGTTTTGAAAGGAACCTGACGAAAACATGCCTTTTCGTCAAACCGCCGCGACTGGGGCTGTACTAAAAGAGTCGAGAAAGGTTTGAAGATCAGTTTTCATGTTCTCGGTTCGTCCCAGAACGTGGATATGTGCCGTAAAAATGGTAAACCAGACGCCGCCGGACCACAATTGCTTGGGGGGAAGCACTTTGGGTTGAATTCACGGATACTTGTGGTCATCAGAGTTATTTGTTTTGTTCCAACATAAACGCCGGAAAACCGTCAAGTTGTACGGCCCACCTGCGGACTACGTTCAGTGCGTCTTGAAGTTCGAACGGCCGTCTGATCGTTCGAACTGTCGTCTGCTCTTTCAAGCACTTCTGCTTGTCGTCTGCTCTTTTAGACGACACCGGCCCGTAGACGAAATGTTGGCCCGGTACTTGCGATAAGAAGTAAGTGCAGGCCTCAAAAGACTTAAGTTTGAAGGTTGGTAAGCAGGCTCCACGTAAACAGTAGATACAAGGAGATGTTGATTATTGTTACCAGCGGCCATCACCGACTTGTTATGCCTGATTCACTTCGTCCGATTCTGCTTGCGATTTTCAGTATTGACGTCGACCATCTCAGCTACGGTTCACGCTTTTGCAGCCCGAGCGACTTCGCGACTGAAAATTGCGAGCAAAATCTCATCATGTGAGTCAGGCTTTAGCGTACATTCTGCGGCGTCCACGCGGAATGAATCGCCGCATGTCAGATTATTCACGCGAAGTTTTGCGGTGTAACGAGCCTCGTTAATTTCGCTGACGCCGCTCATGTAGTCAGAGATTGCCAGGAAGACGTAGAATCAACAATTCGAAAGCAATAAAGGGCAGGGGGACTCACACCAACGCCGACAACATCGCATTTCAATGGTTTGTTTATGGGCGACGGCGAGCTTGTTGCCCACACCCCCACCGCGCATGCGCGGCGCCGGTGGCGTCCGCTAGGGGCGCTGCGGGCTCTCCGGTTTGTTTGTAAACATGAGTTGGTGTATTCCGGGCGTTCAAGACGAAAAATCACGGCTGCGACTGCAACGCACGAAAAACAGTAGAACACTGACACGTCACACCTGACGGGCGCTTTTAGAAACCGGACCTACGTGGCCCCTACAACTCACCATAACTTGGACTACGGCAAAGACTTCGGTCCCAGTGAGCCCATCAGGGCGTCAGAGCGAGTCACGTGACAAATTTTCGTCCAAGCGTCTTTGTCCTACGGAGAGCGGTCACGTGTTACGCACCGCCACTCTGATTTGCTAGAAGCGGCCTTCGCACTTGTTCGCAGCCACATGACGACACAAAAGAAGGTGTGGAGGCTTATCAGAAGACGAGGTCAAAGAGGTGGACAAAGCAGCTAATCTCCCTCTGCTGCTTTGTATAGGCCACCTGCGCTGCCACGGGAAGGTCGCGAAATGGGACACGTCAGGACTTGCTTCATGCAGTAGTGTGCGTGCTCTGACGCCGACCGCGAAATCACGAAATAAATACACAAAACAAATTCGAACGCATGAAACAAGAAATGCGGTTTCACGCGTACCAAAAAATAAAATAAAAAATAAATAAATAAAGCGTCGAGAGGTTAGATATTTTGGTGTCAACATGCAGATATAAGAATCTCGTACCCAAGCGGGGGTGTCATCAATTCGGCACTTTCGATTGTCTTGCGACATTTTTTCTTCAGAACTACACACACAAATAAAATCACAGTGAAGGTGCTATAAGTAGTGCGAGGCCCAGTCAGGTGAGTTTGTAATACCCGAAATGAGGGCGCCACGGCCCGCAGTTTGTTCAATGTTTCAGCGCAGGAGGTCTTTCTCGGGTTAAAAGCAAGCAGATTCCGTTTTGCTTAATTTTGATTTTCTTAGAATAGAAATACCTCGCCGGCATAGGCCATTCAAGCAGGACTCTTGACACTCAACAAAAACTGCGTCGCGTATACAGTATGTCAGGATGGAGTCGGCGCGACCCGTCCCTTTTTTCCCGGATATTGGCTGGACCAAAAAATGGTAACGGCACAATTTTACAGATTTGATCCTATATCGCCGCAATACTGTGTGCTGCCTGGGCTGTATATTGACACGTCTTCGTCCATCTTTTGCGAGTGGAAATGTTTTGTTTTAAAATCGAAGTTGAACTGATAAAGCTGACGCACGCGCGACACGTAATTTTCGGCTCGTGTCGGACGGTGAGTTCGATCGGAGTTGCGAAAACTATACTCTATCACTTCCTAATCATACGCGACTTCGTGTGGTGAATAATTATTTTGTATGTTTGTACCACCGTACATCAGCAACAGTTTCAGCAAAGCAATAAACATTAACGGATATGAAATCATGGGTATATTAGACTGCATCACCATAACGCCCCTTTCACACCGTGTGAATAAAAAGCGTAAAATTCGCCCATACACCCTTTTACACGATTTAAGAGACCATCGCTACAAGCGGGGTCGTAAAAAGGGTGTAGAAGGGATGAAAAACGTCAGCACACCCTTACACCCACCGATATTCAGAAATCGTGTAATAGAAGTGTAAAAGGGTGTTTTTCCTAACTTACACCTTTTACACGATTATGGGTGTGAATATTTTTAGTGTGTACCCTGAGGTTGGACAAGCCTCCAGACATCAATGCAACATATGGATGGCCGGTGCTTAATTAACAACTCCTTAACTTGTACACCTCCCTACACCTAAAGAAAACATCTACCCGTCCTCACTTTAATAATCTACCAATATATAGCGCACACCACAGAGAGGCAATAGGATGTCCATAAACTCAACAGGACCAAAGCATGGAAATAGAAAGGAATGAAAAACTTTTTGTTTCTGTGGAGATCCCTATAGGGTTCTTGTGGCCGTTCTATGGCAAACCAGCGGTCTATACATGGTCCAAGAACTATCTACAGGAATCCATAGGATGGACAAAGGGTAATAGAAAGGCAAAAGAATAGACATAGGACGTCCACATATATTTTTGTAGGGGTAGGGAGGAGGTTGCCTTCTCTCCATCATTCGCTCTGCTAAAGTGGAAAAGGGTGGGAGGAGCTTCCACTTCGTTCTTGACCTGTCACCGACTGTTTTAGACCTAAGCGTTATGTTATTCAAAAAGTATCCGTTTTTTTTTTCTTTAAAATTTCGATGGAAAAACGGGGTCCGTCCTTGGGGACGGGCGCCTTTCAGCCCCATGCATTCGAGGGCTCTATCGGCCGCCATTTTCGCATTGAAAATTCCAGAAAACCACCTATAACTTTTTAATAAGATAACGATTAGTTTTGAAACTTTGGCATCTCGTTCAGATCGTTATCACTGCAATTGGGCGGAAAATAAACGTTCGGCAGCACGTAGTTTTTTTCTTTAAAGGGGGGGGGGGAGATAGACAATTTGTATGCTTATAAATATCTTCGAGAAACGCGTACGAGAGTTGGTAATAAATATCGAAGTGGTACTTTCTTGCCTCTCAGCAATCGTGGTTGACGTTTCTGGAGGACTCCAACTTTTAGGCTGCATGTTTCCGCAGCCGCATGTGTACCACACGGTACTCGGCCATCACCTTCTTGAGTTCATATCTATGGATCTTTTAATACACGCATCAAAACTAACCCTTACGTATGTGTGCAGTAAATATATTTTATTCACTTGCTCGAATAAGCGAAGCAGCTAGAACGTTGCCGCGCATGGCGACGAATCTTGAGAAGTTCTCCGGCTCATGTTCAGCAAAAATGCAGCCCTGGTCCCCGGCCCTTGGCCGCCTCTGCAAGAAAATAAAGGGTAACAAAAAGGGAGAAGTTTTTAGGAATGAGACATATATGCGCCTGGCACCAAAGACTGTAAAGAGAAAATGAAATCGGCGATCTCAACTCTCCCTATCGTTGTTTTTACCTTCGAAAGATCGGTTCCTTCCATGGTTACATCCTTGAGCACTTACAAATATAACTGAAACCCAAACTTTTATGATTACGTAAAGTTCCGAAAGAACGCCCACCCAAAATGAAGAGATAAATGGTGAAAAACATGGGGTGAGCTATCTTTGGGGATGCCACAGCAAAACTTTATAAAAATTCGATATAAACATCCTGGCACCCGCTACAAACCACGTGACAAGGGAACTGATACCGCAGATCGCGGACACCGCAGATTCTCGCTTCACGATGCGATAAACACGCGGAAATTCGCCACGAACTCCTGCGTCACGGGAAAAGATATACCGCAGGTTGCGAACGCAGCAGATTCGCGTTTCACGGTGCGAAGGACAGGCGGAAACCCACCGAGAACTCGCATCGCACGGGAACGAAATTTGCAAATCGCGGACGCAACATATTAAAGTTTATGGTGCAATAAACATGCGGGAACCCGCTACAAATTTGCCTGTCGCGGGAACCGAAATCGCACGCGCAGATCGCGGACAAAAACGCGGGAATCTACTAGTCACGGGAACGAATACCGCAGATCACGGACGCAGCAGAATCGTGTTACGGGAATCGATATTGCGCGCGCAGATCGCGGACAAAAAACGCGGGAACCCGCTGTGAACTTACTTACTCGTAGTCGTACAGGTCAGATCGAGCGGCGGATGTGATTTCTGCGGGACATCGCGTGACGTCCGATGGGAATCAGGGAGTGGGCGATGTTTCGGAATTTTATGTTACATATATTTAGCGCAGAAAAACGAAATGGGCGATTTCCCAGGGGCAGGCGCTCTCTCGGAACTTTACGGCATATCGTTTGCAAAATTATTGGAGCAGCAGGCAGTAGGTAAGGAACGTGTGATTCCGAGCGTTGCACGCGCGCAGCTCACACGAAAACCCTCCGATAATGGTAACATATGTTTTGCGCCGTTCGCTCGAGCAGTCTCTCCAACTATACATGTTTCTGACGTCAAGCCAAAGCGGCGATGCTGCCCGTGTAACAATGCATGCACAAATAATTCTCTATGAAAAAAAAATGCAGGTTAAGAAAAGCAGGACAAGTTCCTTTCACCAAGCCCTTCACTCTTTCCACTTTAACAAAGCGAATGTTGAAAAAAGGTGAGAAGAAGCGAGGAGTGACTTGCCTCCTCTCCAGCGTTCGCTCTGCTAAAGTGGAAAGAGGAAGGCTTTGTAGAAAGAGCGTGTCCTGTTAACCTTGCAACTGCGCCATCAAGAAGATGTAAATAGGTGTCCATGAAGGGGGGGGGGGAAGGGGTACTAAGAGACACATGGGTTTCGGGTGCCACTGCCCTCTCGGCGACGGTCACGACCCCCAGCGGCAAAGGCGCCTATCCAAGTGGTGGATGAATGGATGGATGGATGAATGAAGCTGAACCCGAACCCTTGTAGTCAGGAGGCGGTTAGCGCCACCTAACTATAGCTCAACAAAGTAAGGTTACGCAGTTTAACCGTATGCTTCTAAATTCGGAATGAATGGAGCATGGTAAGGAATCCCCTATTGCTACTAATTAAGTGCGAGCATTCATGCAGCGAAACTTGACGAAGCCTGGCGGCGAAGACAGAGGAACCGTTGGGGTCGCGAACAGGTGTAGTTGAACGGCGGTCCATACCGAGCACGCTACCCAAGAAGGCCCCGTAGGTGGCGCTGGCGGTCACGACTCCCTTGTCCGATGGGTTTCGGCGAACGGTGTGCACTTTGAAGGTGCGGCCATCCGGCTCGCTGGGGCCCACCAGTTCCACCTCGAGCGTGTGGAAGTCCGCCAGGCCGGGATCCGCCAGCAGGCGGCCACGGACGCCGTCGAAGCCCAGCGTGTGCGCCGCAAGGGCGGCCGCCGCCATGCTGTTCACGTTGTTCGGCGCCAGGGGGCACAGCCCGCGCACGGGGCCTGGCGAATATTGACGTGCTTGTACGCATTGTGTTACACATAAAAAAAAAAATGTTGTGCTTTTTTGTTGTTGGTTTTGGCTCATTATAATAATAATGTTGAAGAAAAAGTGAAGCAAGAAAAACATGACGAGCCCCGTGCACCAACGGCAGTGATACAAATCACTCTGTGCAGCTCAAGAGTTGAAGCAACACACAACACATACGCCAGCGGAAGGCATGGATTCACTCTTTGGACTGTAGGATTTGTTCCGAACAAGGTATATTGCGAGCAGCTTAATGGTGTCAAATGAATGATTTGAAAGCTCGTTCCAGTGCACTGTGTACCAATACTTGGCATAGTCTATTTCTTAAGGCCCGTTCACACTCTTGCGACCGAGTTCGACCGAGAGATACCAAACCGGTTTTAAGCCTCTTGCGATCTCTTAGGACCAGCTCGGCTGCAGTGGAGCTGGTCTTAATAGATCGCAAGAGGCTTAAAAAACCGGTTTGGTCCTCTCGGTCGAACTCGGTCGCAAGAGTGTGAACGGACCTTTAGACTGCCTGCTCGACTGGCCAGCCTGCCTGCCTCTGACGTCACAGCTTTGAAAAGTGCGGGTATATTTGAATGTTGGTTTTTGCACAATTTTCATTTGCCGATTTAAGAAGCATTATTCTGAATTTTGTGATACTAAATAGCATACCAGAAAGGGTTAATCGGGGATTTAAAAAATGTTGTTAGTTGGGGTAGTTGAAACACTCGCCGGAGTGGGACCTTCCAATATTCATTGCATGTAAAAACCTTCTTGCTTTGGCTCTTTGAGTATTGTAAAAATTAACGGTGCTTGAAGACGCTCTCAATGTCGCGAAGGATCATCACAGGTCAGGGCAACAGCTATACTTACCACAAACATTCAATTCAAGACCAAACAATAATAAAAAAAATATTATTTGTGTAAATGTTTGTTTTGGAACTGACATCACTTAGAGTGTCGACTTCACAAAAAAAATCACACGAAAAAAGAACAATTTGGTGTGTGTTTCGCAAAATAAGCTGTTAATTCTCACATCACATTTATATCCCCTATCTCGTAGATCGCAATGCACCATGGACTGCCCAGAAATTATCGCTGTTGTCCTGCGGATTGCGAGGTACCAGTGACGTGGCAAGTCCCGCGCTCATTGGCGACAACGTTTTTCAACAACAATATATGACAGCCTAACCTGTGCGTTGGTTGGAGCAGACATGTTTCAGATGCGAAAACAAAAGCGGAACGTGGACTGCCAGAATAATTTGAGATTGTTTTAAATTTATTTCTACAATCAATCACTTCTCATCACGACCTCGCTGAGGAAAATTACGAAGCTCGAGCGCTCCCATTCATTAAAAAGGCTTTGACAAGAACAGCGCTTCAGCATAACTTGGCAAAGGGCAGAAAGCTACTGCACCCATGAGAACAATCAGAATCAATTCGAAGCACGTGACATATCTCTCCACGGCACGATGTACACCACCAACACACGGCCCTGACGTCACGCGGCAAGGGTGGCGCTCCGATCGGCACGGCGTATGCGCAGTGCCCTCGCCTGGTGTGGCCAAACGTCGACTCGTCTGTAAACAGCGTGTTGGTCTTACGTATAGGGTGCCTATATGTTTCCGCCGCTCCGCTGCGGAAACATAGTACCCTAGTCTTACGACGACACGTGCCTCGATTCGACTTCTGATTGGCCCGGAGAGGACCGCAGCATTTTGCCGTTTGGATGCGGACAGCCATCGAGATCGGTGGCGCGTGCGTACGCGTGCCCCGATGCGCGGATTGTCGTGACGCGCGCGTCGTGACACGGTTTCCGGAAAGGTCTCCGCTTCGGGTCACGGCAACGGAGGCCGGTCACGGCTAGCGCCCCCGTTCATGGCACCGTTCATGGCAGCCGTCACGTGCGGCTGCTCGTTATCTTGGAGACGCGTGTGAGGATAGCTCGAAGAGAAACAAAACTCGGTATTCGAAAAAGAGGATTCGAACACCCATGACGACAGTTGATAATTAAAAAAGTGCCTCTTTGTCATTCTAGGAGAGCGGCGAAGGAATATTAAAGCAATGCGAGCCCTACACCTTTATTTACATAGGTACGTGTAAAGTCATCCGACGCCGTTCTAACGCTACACAACTCCCTGTGAGACAATTTATTTATCTATCGTCCAATTACCCCATGCAGTACATCCAACAGTCTATCCAGCCATTCCATGGTGAGGGACATAAAAACTAAGGGGTCTCCTGGGCAGTGCTTAAAGTCTTCCGCAAGCTGAGGAGGTCCTACAAGAAGGTTGGGGGGGGGGGGGGTCTGATGAGACGTACTAGATGCACATGAAATAAACCTACTGCTGACTCTACCCACTCTGAACCTGCAACCTCAAATTGATAATCCCCAATTAAATGTTACATCCCTGAAAACAAAGCTATTTACTGTAAGATATATTTATATTTCACTAATGCTGGGGCTGTGGAGGAGGGTCTCAGACCATCCGTTAAAACCAGTGGGGGTCCGAGACCCCCTGAGACCCCAGACTTTAAGCCCTGCTCCTGGGACTGTAAGCTTCAAACTGGCAGCAGCTTTTGATGGACCTGAAGGCTGCTTTCCTTACTGAAGCGTCGGCTAGAGCTCTGAGGCTTCTATGAGACTGCTCTTTTGAAGTAGCTGCCTCCCATCCTTGACCACCTCCGTGTTCCATCTGAACTCACCGTCGTAGAGCAGCACAGGCCTGGTGGCGGCAGCCTTGCAGCGACTGCGCATGTCCGGGTCGACGAGTCTCAGTGCAGAGGGGTGCTTGGCCATGGTGACGGTGAGCTGTGCCAGCTGCGCCCTGTCCGCCAGCGCCCGGATGTCGTGCAGCCCCCACAGGGCCCCGCACGGCACCCAGAGGGCGTGGCGGGCACGCGGCCGCCCGCAGCCGCGCCTCGGTGTCCGGCTCGGCCAGGGCCGTCGGCGAGCCCAGGAGCAGGTCGCTGTGGCGCAGCAGCTGCTCGCTCGGCCACGGTGGGTGAGCCACTTGACCACCAGGTCCGGCCTGCACGGGACCGTTTGCAGGGTTGTCGGCCACAATACCCCATCACACGGGCAGCACAAAGGTACATTTAACATAGGTCCCTTTGAGTTCGGCGAATCAGCCCCATCTTGTGCCACGAGTACATATGCCACGCGCGAGGATCTCGACTGATTCATCGGGATGGTCTGAAGTACTATACCTAAAGGTACCACTATGACGTGTGTGTGCATAAAACTTCTACATTCCCAGGGCCGCCATCCTGAAGCCTGGGTCACAATGCTTGTGCATCATATATACAAAGGACAGTCTGGCATACAGATTCGAACGCGAGTCACCGCGAGATCCGCGCTTCAGATGCCGCGTGGCAATGAGTTCGAGGAGAAAACTTGGCACGGGGCATTCGAACCGCGGGACATTGCTGGATGACTCGTGCTGTCGCTTGCATATTTTGGTCAACATGTTCCGAGTTTCCTTTTCCATCTCAACACTCTTCCTGGAATGACGGCCGCGTCACATGGGGCATCCAAAATACCGGCTGCAGTCATGTTCGAAGCATACACATGCACGGATCAGACATGCTTGAGATATGTTTAAATGCGTGTCTGTAGATAAGTTCTGCCCCCATGTCTGCAGTGAAGGCTGTGTCTTTCGTACGATATGTACAAGCAGTGTGACTGTGGCTTTGGATGATAGGACGCTGGCAATCTTAGGTGCATCCTAGTGGATATCAGAGTTTACAGGCAACGAGCACCACATGCAAGTGCTACATGCACATGAAAGAGCAAATACAGACGCGGTAGATCACTGCACGGGCGAGAGAAAGATCGTGACCCCGGTGAATTCACCACCTTATACGACGATTCAATGATACTAATTTGCAGGTGACCACCTCCACAAGTGCGAAGGCTGCACGTTGCTCTGTTCTCGTCAATATTTCGCGTAATGCATAATATATCCCAAGTTCAAGAAATGCATTTCAAGGAGAAAAGCATCGGTGCAGATAATAATTGTCGGAGATCGTCGCTAAAGCAACCTCGGCTACACGTGTCGTGCGAACACCCTTCAAAAGGGTGGTGAGAGAGTGTGCCTGCATAGGTGTACGTCTCTGGAACACTCTCTTTACGC
This sequence comes from Ixodes ricinus, assembly GCA_037355805.1. Taxonomy (NCBI): domain Eukaryota; kingdom Metazoa; phylum Arthropoda; class Arachnida; order Ixodida; family Ixodidae; genus Ixodes; species Ixodes ricinus. Next base: position 8,118 of record JAZHYW010026330.1, on the reverse strand, counting down.
CCTTAAGGGTGTAAAATTATTTAGTGTAGAAAGTATCTAACCAATTGTAAAAAAATTATTTCGAACGGAAAATTTTAAAAAGTTTGTTCGACCATCTGTCCCCGGATTTCCCTTCATTTAACGAGGAAATTGGCATCGCTAATTGAATCGCTATCTGTACATCAATTGAAGTCACGTGGCACTGTGTCGCAGTGTTCCAGACGAATGGTGACAATGATGTGATTCAGTGCGAAGGAATGACTAGCAGAACCCGTCGCCAATCGCGCTCAGTGGCATAAGCAATTTATTGAGGCAGGCCGGGTCAGCGACAGGTACAGAGAGAAGGGATCAACCGACGTCAACAGATGAAACCATTAATCGCGTGCGTGAATAATTTCATGCCGCTGGCGTAGCAGACTCGGCGGCATGAAGGTTTTCCGTAAGTTTGTTCTCTACAGTTGCGCGGAGCTAATGCAGCAATTATTTAAAACTTACACGGTGCGCGTGCTCCTTACTTGATACTCTGAGAACGTGCTCCTTACTTGATATCACGATGTCTCCTGTTCGAACCCCTAGGCCGTGGCTTCAAAAGACATGGTGTTCGCTGAGGACATTGTAGAGTCGCAACTCTTAATACCTGCCTCACTCAAAAAGAAATACTTTGCGCACTAAATTAAAACAATGAAAGCGCCACACTACCGAGCACAGCGAGCGCGAGCTGCTCGTGCAGACCGTCGCTCCGTGCTCGCCCTATAGTGGATCTCGGGAGCCCAGCGCGACAAACAATAAAAGCAGAGATGCCTTTCGCCCAAGCTCCGGGCTGGACGCCTCACCTTCTTCTCCGGCAACTTCTGAACACTGCAGACAACATGATGACAGAATTATCTGCCGACGGGTCTCGGGCATCGTTTCGAAGCACGTTTGCTTGACGTGTACGTGTGCTTTAAGATGTCTGCAGAATTTTGTTTTATGACCGATGTCAAAGGAAGAAACACGTCTCAGACAGATGGCTGCAGACTGTCTGTTGTACGATGTGCTAGCAGTGTGACCGCGGCTTTCGTGGCTCGGGGAAGCTGGGGATAGTTTTTGGGACTTTGAGAATCCACTATTCGCGACTCCAGCAAAATGAACGATACCTAGTAGGAAAACACTTAACTGACCGAAGCAGGTTTTTTTAATGATTTCTCGCTTGTTTTGTGTGGCTTCCCGTGATTACACGCGATGCTTGGCGGTTGGCGCCATGGAACAGCTGTTTCGGTGACTCTGTTGTTACTGTCGCATAAAGGCTCGTTCACACCTCTCTTGCAAACCGAGCACGACCGAGAGAGTCAAGACCGGTTTTTAATCCTCTTGCGGCGTCTTAGGACCGGGCGCGCTGCTGCGGAGCTGGTCTTAAGACGTCGTAAGAGGATTAAAAACCGGTCTGGTCTCTCTCGGTCGTACTCGGTCGCAAGAGTGTGAACGGAGCGCTTAAGCGTGTTGCCCAAGTCGGGCTCTTAAGAGCACAACCTACTCTACCGCGTGAACCAGACATAGTGCGTTTTATCAACGTTCATCAGCATCGCAGTCCCACCATCACTTACCCGAAGAGAGGTCAAGCCACGGAAGCTCGCTTAAAGGGGTCCTGCAAACAGCGCTTTGACCGATTTTTAATTTGCACCGAACCTAAGCGCACTGAACGTAGTAACTTAATGAAACTTTTCTTTTTCGCAAAATTCGCTTTATTTTAAAAGTTATAGGAAAATTAGAATTACAAAAAACAAGCAAAAAATAACCGCTTTCATGACGTCGTAGGTCCTGGCTTGAGTGGCCGTGAACTAGAGGAGGTATAGTGAGCTCATCGAGCGCTCACGGCTGCCGCACTTCGTGTCGACGGCTCGAGAGGGCGCCACTAAACCGCGTGTTGGATAGGCCGTATGAAGCGGGCGGCCAGGGCGGCTCGCAATGCATTTGCTGCGCGATTAAAGACTATTTCGGCATAACACTTCATTGACCACAAACGACAGCAAACACGGGGTAAAGTACCAGTACAGGACGGGAGCCACTTCGCGCTGCCATACCGCCAAATGGCCTTTCTACGCTTTGGGACCTTTCTGCGCTCAGCCGTTCATCGGCGCCTCATCCCACTAGCCCTTTCTAATATGCGCCGCTTTTTCCGCTGCTTGGTGGCGGGTATGTCGACGGGTCATTTCTTGTTTCCGTACTTTATAAACTGCATTTGTTTCTTTTCTGATCTAAAATACTGAACAAAAAACTACTTTCATACATAGTTAAAACGGTTCGCGACACTTATATTTTGTATCTCGACTAAAAAAAAAGCTTTAGCGGCTCTGACCAGTAGTAAGCCCAGGACCTAAGACGTCGCATTTTGCGCGCTTTCGGCACCGCGGGTCGCTCTCGTCGGTGGAGGAGGTTTCCGCGTCGTCCGGTTAAAATATGACGCACTGATATTTAGTTGACTCTCTCCGTGCCCGCTGGCTTGCCCGAACCCCAAGGGACGTGGAAACCGCAAAAAAGGTAGACGCTTAAATATGATTGCAGGGCCCCTGCTAAGCCAATACATCGCCGCAGGTTTGCCCAGAACAAAAATCGGGGCAAACTCCTTTTGGAGATCTAGTGCTTGCCTGCTAAAACTCGAGCGCTGTGCGTTGAGATGGCATTTTTGCACGACCTGAGACAACAACTTTTAGACTATCTAGGAGGTGTTGCCTGAGACCGCCACATTTACCCGATGGTAGCGACCCCTATAAGTCGCTGGAGTCGCGGGCCTTGTAATCTATAGGAGGGACTGGTGTAAGAAATATTTCCGGGGGTTGGGGGGGGGGGGGAGGGTATCTAGGCTTCTGTGCGTTTTGTAAAGGAGACACCGGATTCAGCACTCTGTGTATGTAGACCTTCACTGTCCGTGTCGTTTTTTCACGCGGCTTTTACCATTTTACAATGCTACACCAACTAGCCCAACTTATCACCGGTGCTACAACAGCCACTGTGAGGCATCGGACTTAGCCCGGGAAGGGGGAGGGGGGGGGGTATGAATGAATTGCTGTATGTGAGCTCTTTTGCACCGTCTGGGGAGGCTGTCTTACCTTCGCGACGCCGCGTGTGCCAGGTCCTCGAGCACGAGGTGCTGCGGCAGTCCCTGCACCCTGCCCCTGCTCCAGACGAAGACGAGCTCGATCTCGTCGGGCCTCCGCTGCAGTTCGGCCGCCAGGTACTGCCCCAGATGGCCGGGAAGCCCACGATGCCCACTCGGTCGATGCGCATGCTGCAGCCCCAGCAACAGGGCGCGAGGTGCACACTCCCGCTGGGGACGTCCTCTCATCGCTGGGCGGCACGACTCACGGCGCGCTTTTCTCGGCGGACGATCGCTGCGGCCAAGGACGAAAGGCGACGGTGGCGTCTCCGAGACGGGAGAGACTCCACCCGGTGTCGTGCAGCGTGGCGAATCGGATAGCGGCATTCCCGACAGTCGTGCCCGGATGGTGTCTTCGTTCGCAGGGTACGACGGTACTCTGGCTGAAACCTAACGGGAGCCCCCGATGCTTATGTAAAGAGTCCCGCGTGTTTTGCATCAAAAGTCTTTGTTTCGAGCCTCTTTTCTATATTTTTTGTTTGTTGCATGTATGTGTGTGTGTGTGCGTGTGCGAGTGTGTATGTGTCTTCATCGGCACAGCGCCTGTTAATTAAAAAAAAGTAGCACTAAGCTGCCTTGCACATAAAGAAAAAAAAACAAGATTTTATTATTGTGCTTTGTAAAATGTACGACACTGTAGGACTTCCCTAACCGTGATTACGGTTCCGTATTCGTAAATTTACGGAACAGTACAAAAATGCTTTAATTTACAGCCCTCTTCTGTCTGTGCAATTTTCAACGCTGTGCTTGGGCCCCTCGGAGTCGCATCCATACTACTCCGAGGGCCAAAATGTTTCTCATTCTAGCGTTGGTTTGTGGCACCTTTCGCGACATTGCGAAAACTAGCTTGGCTTCCGTGCAACACGCGCTCGTTGTAAGGCGAAGCTCTGCTTTTGCGCCCTGCCAGTTTTGAGCATCCTCACCATAGAATTTCGATAAAATATATCAGACCGTACTTTATTTTCAAAACAGATGTCGTTCGGACACACTAAAGAAATCAAGCATAGAAGGACAAGGAACACGGACGGCCCATCTTTATATATTATGTTTAATTGTTTCGTAAGATGTTAGACTATACCACTGCGCTCACCCCCAAAACAGTCGACTAAACAAGACTTGAAGCGTTAGCTAATTTGAAAAACCGATCGGCGTGTTTTAATCTCCGCTTTTCCCGTGCGAATGACTGGAACGATTCGGCACTCCGCCGAAGACCGCAATCGTCGCTGTAAAGTTTTACTGCACCCCCAGGTTTGATAACACGGGGAAGCTTAGTTGTCGGCCATAACCTCGCCCGCCAGAGCTGCGCTGCTACCCGGGACCGTGGCAACGAAAATTTCCTGAGATTTGCGTGGCATTGCAGAACGTAGGGGCACAAGCTTATAACTTCACTCAACATCTTCCTATTCTTACACGAGCGCTCGTGCAAACCAAGAAATCTGCAAAGCTCACGAACCTTCTCCTGATGTTTCTGTACTAAAAACAGCACCTAGCGACAGGAGATGCAAGCGAATCAGCTAACGATCTGGCGGCACTGGTGCACGCGGCCATCTTTGGTAGCGTCAAGTTTCTTGAGTTTCGGCTTCTTAGCATTTCAGGCCTGGACGCTCTGCCATTAGTGCATCGAACCTTTATTGTTTCTACTTCCGATCACCCAACGTGGATAAAGAACTAGGCCGTCATGCCTTTCATCTCTGAGGACACTTTTAATTCTTGTTTATTCCGATGCGAAGACGCGTAGTCGTACTGTTCAGCGTAACCTGATACACGCTAAAACATGAGACTCATGCTTCCTTTGGTTTTTTAGTTGTTTCTGGTGAAAGTACTAGTTGGTGAAGCTCTGTGTTCTCTAAAGAAAACTGTGCCCTGTGCAATGCTGTCAGGCGCTGCAAAGAGCTTTAAGTTGGTTTAAGACAGCATCAACCTTAAGGGACTCATAGATATTTATGCTTGCCAGGTTTTTATTTGTACACGACACATGAAAACCCAACTACACAGAACACAATGGACCTTCATGGCGAATATGTGCCGCCACCCTATGGGCGAACCTGGAGGCGTACTCGTGTTGGAGGGTATTTGTAGTGAGAAAAACAACGTGCACGTTAGGCTTCTTGTGTGCTACCGGTTCGTTTTCTTTTGGTTCTTCGAGGGGTCGGACTTGTCAACCTCCTTCCTGACGCCACGAATCCAGGCTGCCCGCTTAACGGGATGAAGCTTGCACACAACGGGAAAGCGAAAAAAGCCGGCTCCACAACTCCGGGCGATAATAGTTCCGACGAAGCCGAGAAGGCCACACAGTCTACCGGAATGATTGCGGTGCACGTCGTAATCTAGAACGGGCGTCGCTCAGCACGATGACTCGTGTTCACCTTGTTCGCAACAACAAACTTGAGTCTCTGACTCTCGATGGTCTTTATTTTCTTCTTCTTCTTCAAGGCGCCTCCAAAGGTGAGAAATGCAAGATGGCGGATTGTTTGGAACCAGATGCTTCCGGAACCCAGGCGCATCAAATACTCCGCGCATGCGCACCGCGCATTTCCCTTGCACGAGCTGTCCATTAGCGGCCTCGAAATTCGTTTTCTTTTCCTCCCGAAAACCGCTGATCGAGAACTGGCCGGTTTGAGTCGTGAGCTCACTAAACGTAAAGAGAACACGGAAGGGGAAAACTTCACGCCTCCTCCTCCTCCCAAGAACGGGCCGGGTTCGTGGGAGCGCCCATCTTCTGCCACGGCGATTTCTTGTGATGTCCGTCGAGGAGAGTTCGTGTGAGGCTCCTTGTGTTTTATTTTGGTTGTCCGTTTAAGAGAGCGTGTAGCAGCACTTGCCTGTATGCTTTTAGCGGACCGACCGTCTCCCCAGAAAGAAAATAGCGTGGGAATCTGGGATCATCTTTGGTGTTGAGGATGGAGTGCCGGGCGGCGACGTCTGGTCGCGCCCAACACTGTCAATATACTATATTAAGCCAAATCTATCTAAGCTAAAGTTTTCAATACCACCCGGACTGAACTTCGCTTCGCAACGAGTTCGTCATCGGGTCCCTTGTTGTGGCTCCGAGGCGAGAGCGCTGGCCTACGGATCCCCATGTGGCGGGTTCGAATCCCGGCCGAGGTGCCCGTAATCTGACGGAGGCTGATTGCGGAGGAGGCGCCGTGTAACCCGAGCTTTCGGTTGCACGTCAAAGGATCCCCAGGTGGTCCAAATTAATCCTCAGTCCTCCGCTGGGGCGTGCCAGATGCCCGTCGTTGGTTTGGCACGTAAAACCCCAAATTTGACTTTTGATCAGGTCCCTTGTTGCAAGTGGCCGTACCTCGTCTAAATCAACGACCTTCATAAATGTGACACTCCCGTATCTTCGTTAGTACAACCGGCCGGAGCCTCCCACGCCAAGTCCGTTCAGACCTCGCACCTTCGTAGTTTCGCTAGTGCTCCAGTCCGCCTTCTCGACGGCGCCCAGCTGAGGTCCTCGGCAAGTCAGCTGTGCAGGTTGGGAGAGGAGGCGCTCAACTGAACTTCACTTCGCAAGGTGTTCGTCATCAGGTCCCTTGTTGCAAGTGGCCGTACCTCGTCTAAATCAACGACCTTCATAAATGTGACACTCCCGTATCTTCGGTAGTACAACCGGCCGGAGCCTCCCACGCCAAGTCCGTTCATACCTCGCACCTTCGTAGTTTCGCTAGTGCTCCATGTCCGCCTCTCGACGGCGCCCAGCTGAGGTCCCTCGGCAAGTCACAGTAGGTTGGGAGAGGAGGCGCCGGGGAGCAGCTATGTCCGAAATCCAGATCCTTCAAAACTTTCACAAAGCGGGTCTAGGACTTTTCGGTGTAGGACGTTTCGGTGCGGACTTTTCAGGTACGGACTTTTCGGTGCACGGACTTTTCGGTGCACGGACTTTTCGGTGCACGGACTTTTCGGTGCACGGACATTTCGGTGCACGGACATTTCGGTGCACGGCCAATCAAAATCACGAGTTTTTTTTTTTTCTAAACGTAATAAGCACTATTTTAGCTAGAAATTCATTTTTTCGCACTTTATAATTTTGTAGACTTGGTCATCCATTTACGGTCACTTACTGATATACGACCTAAGTGACTTTGTTAGGCGCAGTACCATCCTGCGTGAGGATTGGAGACGTTGGACGTTATGGTTCGTTTGCCGGTGTATCTTTTCCAACGTACGCACTAGACGCATCACATCGTGTTTACGCGTTGGTTCGATAGAGGCGTTCTTGGCGTCTTCTGTAAAGGTATTGGCTTTATTGATTGGTAATCCGTGTAGGAAAGGCCCCAACAGCAAGAAGCTTGAGAATGTTGAAAATTACCCGAGTAAAAGTTAAGAAATTTCGCGGAACTTTGAGACGTCCTTCTTCCTGTGTCCTTTTTCTTCCACGAAGTTTCCCATCTTTTACCACAGTCTCGGGTTATTTTCAACATGATCAACATCCACCAGCTCGCCTGCACACTCACCGTTTTTTCGTAAAGCTTGAGAAGTTGTTTATGTATGATAGCTCAGAACAATTTGGAATATCTTGAAATGTGCGTCCACCGCGAAATCGTATAGCATCGATTGTTTAGCACACCTGACAGGAGAAATTAAAGTTCTTCCTATCCGTCACGCGTCGCAAGGTTTGTAATATAAATCAAGACATAAAACACATTAAAATTACCGGAGACTGTGGTAAAAGATGGGAAACGTCGTGGAAGAAAAAGGACACAGGAAGAAGGACGTCTCAAAGTTCCACGAAGTTTCCCATCTTTTACCACAGTCTCGGGTAATTTTCAACATTCTCAAGCTTCTTGCTGTTGGGGCCTTTCCTACACAGATTACCAATAATAAAGCCAATACTTTTACAGAAGACGCCGAGAACGCCTGTATCGACCCGACGCGTAAACACGATGTGATGCGTCTAGTGCGTACGTTGGAAAAAAGACACCGGCAAACGAAACATAACGTCCAACGTCTCCAGTCCTCCCGCAGGATGGTGCTGCGCCTAACAAAGTCACTTAGGTCGT